>RJWH01003796.1:0-133821 GCA_004363575.1 Solenodon paradoxus | reverse complement strand
TCTCTCTCTCTCTCTCTCTCTCTCTCTCTCTCTCTCTCTCTCTCTCTCTCTCTCTCTCTCTCTCTCTCTCTCTCTCTCTCTCTCTCTCTCTCTCTCTCTCTCTCTCTCTCTCTCTCTCTCTCTCTCTCTCTCTCTCTCTGTCTCAGGAAGGAAAGAGGGAGGCAGGGAGAGAAGTATTTTTTTTAATTTGCTTGTTTGTTTTATTTTGGTTTTCTCCCAATCCTGGGTAGTGAACCCAGGTTCTTGGATTGACATGGTCCACATTCCAGCGATCTCAGCCTGTAACATGGGTATGTTCTGGAACATAGATTCTCATGGCTGTAACATAGGTGTGTTCTGGAACATAGATTCTCATGGCTGTAACATAGGTATGTTCTGGAACATAGATTCTCATGGCTGTAACATAGGTGTGTTCTGGAACATAGATTCTCATTGGTTTGCTCCTTGGGCTCTCTCCTGGCCATCACTTATGCTATCTCCTACCTGAGATCTTGGCACTGTTACTGGGAAAGAAAGATGTTTGATTTGAACTCTCATATAGTCCCTCTGCAACAGGAAACTATGAGCTTTTTGAATTTTTCTTTTGAGTTGCTTGTGAGAGTGAAAATATTTTGTTCCCATGTCATAAACACAGTTTAATGGAAAGTTATTGCAACTGTAAGAAACTGAAAAAGAAACTAGAGAAATAGTTTCTTAATGATATTGTTTTCATAAACTATAAAATCTGCTATACTTTCTTCTGGACAGAGGCTTCCTATGGTTTCTTGGATCCTACAGTTTTCATGAATCTCTTTAGATAATAAACCACATATATTTATATAGATATATATACACACACATTTATAATTGACCATATATTTTTTGATAATCTACAAATTACAAGGCAGTTTCAACTATTTAACCCTTTTAAATATATTGATATTTGTTTTGTGGTCGAGTATATGGTCTATGATTGTAAATTCCACGTACACCTGAAAATAATGCTTGTTTTGCTACTCTTGGTTGCAGTGTGGTGTAAACTGTCAGTTAAATGCCAACAAACATCAATACATTTTAAAGGACTGAAATAGTTTAAACTGTCTTGTAATTTGTAGATTATCAAAAAAATCTAAGGTTAACTTTATTATCTAAAGAGTTTCATAAAAGCTATAGGATCCAAGAAACTATAGATGCCTCCAGAACGAAATGTAACATATTTTATAGTTTATGATTCTTAATGTCATTCAAGATTTCTATATCCTTATCTTGATGGATAAGAGGACAACTTCTAAAGATGAATCTACCATTCAATCCAACCATCCCATTTGTAGGCACATATGCAGAGAACACAGAAACACTAGTCAGAAAAAACATCTGCATGTTTATGTTCACAGCACAACAATTCACAACAGGTAAGACATGGAAGCAACCTAAATGTTCATGAACGATGACTGAATAAAAAAATGCTGTGATTATGTACACAGTGGAATTCTAGGCAGCAATTTAAAAAGATGAAATTGTGCCTTTTGCAGCAACCTGGAGGAAACTGCAGGTGATCAAGCTATGCAAATAAGTCAGAAAAAAAAACAACAACAAAGTACAGGGTGGTTTTGCTCATATGTGGAATATAAAGAAACAGAACAAATGACACTCAACAACATTCACAAGATGAAGACTGTAGCTGCCAGGGCGGTGACAAGGGGGAGGGAAGGAAAGAGAGAAAAAGCGGGGGATGAAGGGCACGAGAGCCCTACTGTTAGATGTGGTTTGAAATACACAGAGGCTGGGAGGGAGTTAAATATTCTAAAATGCTCATAGAAATGTAAATGAAAGAAATAATAAAACAATTTAATTTTAAAAAAGCGTGAGGATAGCTAAGCTCTGTACATCTCCCAGATGAAAGCATAAATCTCAAGAAGTTAAGATAAAAATCCTGTAAAATAAACCCAAAGGAGCACAGGAAAGGAAACTAAAAAATAAGGGAAGAAATTAGTAACCTTTAGCAACAAGCTTCTGACAATAATCAACAAAAATGTTGGTTTATTGAAAATGATTAATATCTAATAAAACTAATCAATAAAAGAGAATGTACAAACATAAGAATATCAGGACAAGAGTGATAGATCCCATTAATGATTTAGATAGATCTCACTATATCATGGGTTATAAAAATTTATAGCTATATGGAACAATTCCCTTTTAAACAACACTGAAAACTGAAGGAGAAGCAATATCAATTATTTTTATTTTAAATACCTATTACTTATTTTTAAATAATATTTTTTATTTCTTTTGTTTATAATGCTGTATTCCTTTTAGAATATTGAAATTGCATCTCAGTATATGAGTATTTTATACTTCTCCAGAGTTCTAATGTCTGTTATTCTCTTTCTCTTCTTAAGTGGGTCAAGTGTAGTTATAGTTCAAATGTTTTCCATTTTTTTTCTTCTTTGCTTTTTCCTTTGGAGATGTGTTTTGAGGTTACCCTGAGGTTAGCATTAAGAATTCTGTTTATTTCCTATTTTTCTTTTAAAGCTTATTCTTACACTTATTTTAATCCATCTACATTTTTGTTCCCCACTCTTCCTCCCCATTTTTTACATTTACTGTTGTAGTGTTTTTAAATGGGATTTCTTTACACTTTAGAGTATTCTTTAGTATTTTTTGTAGAGTTGGTTTTGTGGTGATGTATCCTTTAACTTTTGCTTATTTGAAAAGCTTTTTTTTAAATCATTCCTTCAGTTCTGAATGATAATATCGCAGGTATAGAATCCTAGGTTAAAAATCCTTTTCTTTCAGTACTTTGAATATAGGATGCCATTCCCTTCTGGCCTGTAGAGTTTCAATTGAGAAATCCACTAACAATAATATGGGGATTCCTTTGTATGTGACTCATTTTTCTCTAGCGCTTTTAAGATTCTTTATCTTGTATTTTTGACATGTTGATGACAATGTGTCTAGGTCTGCTTGTGTAGGTCTGCTTGGGTTTCTTTTATTAGAAACTCTTGAGCTTCCTGAGTGTGGAGGCTTGCTTCATTCCTCAGGTCAGGAAAAGTTCTCAGCTATTGTTTCTTCGAATTCAGTTTCTCCTTCCTTTTCTCTCTCTTGTTCTCTGGGAACCCTATGATGGGAATTCTTTTCCTTTTGATGTTATTCCATAGGTTGTTAATGCTTTCTTCATTTCTTTTCTTTCTTTTCTCTCTTTGCTTGTCTGGCATTCCCCTGCCCTATCCTCTGGCTCACTGATTCCACTGGAGGCCTCATCCATCCTACTCTTGAGTCCCTCTATCGAGTTCTCTAAATAAGCTATCATATTCTTCATTTCTTCTCTCTCTTTTTTGTTATTCTCTTTTTCTCCCTCTATTGTTTTCTTGATTTCCATGAGTACATTTATCACTGCTGCCCTAAATTCATCGTCAGGTAGTTGGTATATGTGTATTGCATTCAGATTTCCCCTTGGGGTTGTAATTGGATCCATCTTTTCACAAATATTTCTCTGTGCCTTCTCTTTGTCTATGTTTCTGTGGGCTGGAATTCCCTGAAGTGGTGGTGTTGTGGAGGGTATCAACTTGTATCAGAGAGACCTGGCTCTTGGTTTGAACGCTGGGAATACTTGAGTTGTGTGGTGTCACCGCTGGTAGGATTTGTTGATGTTCTTAGGTGGATCCTGCATTGGGGCCCAAGTGTTCAGCCTGTGGGGTTGGAGTTTGTGTCAGGGATGCAGAGCCTTCCCCCAGTGTCCCAAGTTTGACCAATAATAACCACCTTGTCACCAGCCCACAGTCAGCAAATGGGGTGTAGTTTCACGTCAGTTCACAGGGTGGCGCTGTGGGGTAGCATTGCAGGTTTCTTCCTTCTGAGAATCTCTGCTTCCTTTAAGCCGGGGGTGGGATTTCTGGTGCTTAGGTCCTGCAGACTCTGGTGTAATATGGTGGTGGGGGTGGGGGTGGGGGTTTCTCCTAGCTGCCTTCTGGTTATGGCAGCAGCCTGTGTAACTTTTCCTTCAGGGGACTCTTGCTCAGACCACCAGGACACTGGTCTTCCTTCTGACTTGTGCCAAGACCCTTTCCCCACTCTCCATGTCCCAGTCCTGCTGGGCAGGCTCCCTATTGCTTTCTGAAGGACTTCTGGGAAGCTTGGTTTTTTCAGTGGTTCCACCCCTTCTGCCACTTTTTTCCCCAGAAGTTGGGAATCCTGAAACCATGATGCAGCTCTAAACCATTACACCTTTGCCTACCCTTGTGGTGGTGATAACTACTTCTGTGTCTGCAGCCCCCCAGGATAGCTCTTCCACATTATGTGTGTCTGAAGAATAGGTGATTTCTAGTTGTTCTGTGGAGAGGGGATCCGACATGTCCTCCTAGCTTGCTATCTTGACTGCCTTCCTTGGAACAGTAATTTTAGAGTGAGAGTATAGGGTTCCCACTGAGAAAGATAGGAATGACTGAAATACAGTATTGCCAGGAATACTACCCCAATTCCTGTGACCCTCAATTGAGTGTGATACCAAAAACCTGGAAGTTCTCCCTGGAGATTGAAGGGATTGTGCCCCATATCTGAAGGACAACCATTTGCTAAATTTAAAACATCAGCTGGGGTAGCAGGATAGGGATGAATTGCTCAGGGAATGGAGACTGACTGGTGCCATCTCTGAGATCCTCTTTTATTCATCTAGTGCTGATACTGGTAGATGCCATACTTGCAAGATCACCTTAACCGATTAGGATGGAGGGTATATCTTCTGTGTCTATTTCCCTGGACTATCACTGCATGTGTCCAAGTGCCTCAGTTGCTCCAGCCACCATGACCACCATTAACCACTGCCAGGCCCCCAGACCATCACCCCACATACTCTAGTTTTCTACCTGCTGTGGCCAACACTAGCCAGTTCTTAGGCCCCAGCCTACATCATTACAAATAGGGGACACCATTTTAACACTTGACTCATGTCCGGAGAGAATGGGGGTGAGGGGGCTGCATTTCTGAACCCCATGGAACTGAAATAAGAAGAAAGACAATGCTCGAGATTGGCTAATTAGAAAACCACAAAAGTTTAGAGACAACCAAGACCTAGGGCAAGGATAAATAATAAGGTTCATCTCCAGCACAAGGCCAGTTTTTCAAGACCGGGAAGAAAAACTGTTTAATATAGCACACAGAAATAAAGAGAGTCAAAAAAAATGAGGAGACAGAGGAATATGCTCCAAAGGAAAGAATAAGCTTTTCCCCAGAAAAACAAAACAAAACAAAACCCTTAATGAAATACAGATAAGCACATTACCTGAAGAAGAGTTCAAAGTCATAGTCATAAAGTTGCTCACCAAACTTGAGAGAAGGAGGAATGAACAAAGAAAGAACTTCAACAAGGAGAAAGCAAATATGAAAAAGCTGCAAACAGAAGTCACAGAACTGGCGTACAAAATAGCTGATCTAAAAATGAAACAGAAGGGCTCCACAGACTATGTGAAGCACCAGATAGAATCAGCAAACTAGAAGACAGGGTAGTAAAATTATCCCAAGTAGAGCAAACATATGTATAATATTGAGCAATCAGTGGGAGTGAGAGAGAACAGAACTTTGCCAGTTATACTTGACTACCCAGCAAATAAATCTCATCCATATTGTTTTTTAAAAACCTCATAGCATGTGTCTTTATTAGAGATAGAGACTTCATCCCCCTATGAAAACTAAAGAATTACACCAGGTGTTTTATACCTTAACGGGGATTTTGAATGTAGAGGAAGAAATACACAAACATAGAAAATGCTAGAGAAAATTCACAGTGGTGGAATCAGTAAGGTGCCCAGGCACTGCAGAGAGATCTTAACAGACTGTACCTATGGCATAACTGTGGGGATGTTGCTTGCTTCCCAGACTCACTGGAATGATGCCCATTATCTGAGCCAAATTTTTTACTTTCTTGTCAAACTGTGAGCTACATAATAGTGTTGTAATGAATTCCTTTTCTGTTTAGTTTAACCAGAGTTAAGAGATGTAATCATGCATTTCCTTACTGTCCTAAGGTGATCATGCTGAGAAAGGACTAGACCTGTCCACAGTTCATTTGTAAGGCACTGCAGTACCTCCTAGCAAACCTCATTAATTAACATTAGTTTCTTCCATTTCTAGAGAAGATTCTGCCCTTAAAAAAAATTATCTTTTCCCCCACTTGAAGAATCCCTGTTTTCTGCCACCATGAAGCTTTCCACTGGGTTCTTTGCCAGACTTTCACCCTCATTTGGGATGACTATGAAAGTTTTAGGTTACTTAACTCATGGATTCTCAAAAATAGTACAGTCTTCAGGATGTGTCTTTTTCCATTCCAAATGGAAAGAATTTTCTCAATCAGATATTTGGACCTGGTAGTATAATGGAGCATATATATTTTTGTTTCTCTTTGATCAATCATAAAAGCAAAAATTGTATTATCTAGAATTGCTATCCATTGCTGTTAATTCACACTCAATTTAGCGCTATGCTTTTATTTTTAATAGTTCTTTGATATAGGTCTATCCTTATAAAAGTTATTGCAATTCATATGAATCTCAAAATTTAACCACCACATTCTTTACATTTAAACAATTGATTTATGAGATATAATTGTCAACTAGATTTAAGTGTTAGTTGTCAATCTCATTGTCAGTTATTACTCAATCGACCTAGCCAACTCTTTAATTAATTTCCTAAATTAATGTACTTCCGTTATAATACCACTTCAAGATTTCTAAGCTGGTGTTTATGTGAAATAGTAGTGTTGAGAACATTCAATATATAACACTAACGCTCAGCTAGGCTGCTCCCAGGCTTCTTCCCACCCCTCTCTCTCAAGGAACCAGGGGCCCTCTGTACTCTAAAACCATGGCTCTGGGCTCACCTTCTGTTGAGAAACAAACTATGTCACAAAATTGCAACAGCTCTGGCCCATATGAAGGTCAGTTCCAAACTCTGCCTTCTTTAGTAGTTTATATACTCAGGTTGCCCCAAAGTCTTCTGAGACCATCAGAACTTTTAAATATTTCCTATGCCTTTCTTCTGTTGAAAAGTGTCTTGGTCTTGGAAAATCCCTGAGTCACTCTCTTCAGACTGGAACCTGTCTTCTCATTATCCTCTGCATTTTTATATATCTGATAATAAAAACATATATTAAAGTCACAGATCGATAGAAAATATAATATTCTGAATATAAAGTACAACTTATTGTTTAAACTCGCTCAGTTTGCAATATTTACAAAATCTTAATTTCTTCAGAGTGCATGTATACCAGGATGATTAACTCCACAAAAAGATTCCAAGACATGAATTTTCTGTCTTGAATAAGAATTTAAAAATAAGACCTCTTAAAATCATTCATCCTAGGCTGATATTTCTAAAACACATTCCCTATTATCTATCCCATTCTATAAATTCATATACCTTTTCCCTTAGAGTACAGCTTTATTTTTATTTTTAATTTCTGTATTCTTTGGGCTCTGAAGAATTATCAAGGATAAAGTCATTTAACTAATGTCTAAGCTCTTCTGCTTCCATCTACCTTTTATAAGACAATTCGTATTTGTCACAGAATGTGTTCGGAGATTATAGTTAACTATTGAAGAAAACTAACATTCAATAACTTATGTCTTTGCCAGGGTTTAGCAGAAAACAGAGTTTGAGAAAAAGAGTTATGTACCAATACCTTACTGGGGAGTGTGGTCATGGAGGGAAGAATGAAAGACAATGATAGTGAGACAGAAAAAAAACTAGAAAAATATGTGTCAGTGAATTGACTACCCCTATGTGTAACAGACTTTTCAGTCCTGTCAGATCACCTCAAATATTAAATTTACTTTAATATAGTTCAATTAAAAGAATCTAAAAATAGATTCTTAGAAAACATAGTATCTGACTAACATTTAATTAATAATAAATAACAGTAGGAGACTATACCACTCCACTCACAATAAAAAACAGATCATCTTGAAAGAATAAACAATAGCTTCATATAACATTTTAGAAGAGATGAATATAACAAATCCATATAAAGACGTTTCACCCTAAAACAATAGACTGCAAATTCTTTTCAAGTGCCCATGTGTAACATTCTCAAGACTAGACCATATGTTGGGATACAATTTAATTTCAATACATTTACAAAGACTGAAATAATATCTAGCATCTCCTTTAATCACAATGGTGTCAAACTAGAGATCAACCAAAAGAGAAAGGAAGTTAAAACTACAAAAAAATGGATAACAATCAACATGTTATTAAACAACTTTTGGATCAAAGAGGAAATTAAAGGTGAAATAAAAAAAAATAACACAAAGAAAACCAAACACCTGAAGTCTAATGAAAATTAAGAAATGACCTATCAGAATCTGTGAGATGCAGCAAAAGCAGTAACAAGAGGGAAATTTATAGTGATACAATCACACCTCAGGAAAGAAGGAGAAATACAAATAAATAACTTAACCCTCAATCTAAAGGAACTAGAAAAAAAGAGAAAAGGAAACCAAAATCTAGTAGAAGGAATTAAATAATAAAACCTAGACCAGAAATCAAAGAAATACATATCAAAAACATTATTCAAAAAGTCGATGAAATTTGGAGTAGGTTTTTTTGAAAGGATAAACAAAATAGAGAAGCCACTAGAGAGACTCACAAAGAAGAGAGTGAAAACACAAAATTATAAATGAAAGAGAAGTCAGAACTGACACAATAGAAGCAAAGACAATCATAAAATAATACTATGTATACCTATATGGAAACAAATTGGATAACATAGAAGAAAGGGACACATTCTTGGAAACATATAACATTTCAAGATTAAACCAGGAAGAACTAGAAATCCTGAACAGATCAATCATAAGCAAGGAAATTGAAATAGTAATTTAAAAACTCACCAAAAACAAAAACCCCAGATTAGATGGTTTCACTGGTGAATTCTATACTGGTGAATTCTTCAAGAAGAATTAATACCAATATTTCTCTAAGTTTTCCAAAAAATTGAAGAAAGCAAACTTCCAAACACATTATATGATGCCCACATTACTGATTCCAAAACCAGGTAAAGACCACCAAAAAAGAAAATTACAGACCCATATCTTCGATGAATATTAACACAAAAATCCTCAACAAAATATTAGGAAATGGAATCCAACAACATATTAAACAAATCACACACCATGATCAAGTGGAATCTATTCCAGTTATGCAAGAATGGTTCAATATATGTAACACACTACATCAACAAAAAGAAGACAAAAATCGCATGATGATCTCAAAAGATGCAGAAAAAGCATCTGACAAGATCAACATCATTTGATGCTAAAAAAAATCTCCAAACAATGGGTATAAACAGATTGTACTTAAACATTATAAAGTCTATATATAACAAACCAACAGGCAAAATAATACTCAATGGACAAAAACAGAAAGCTTTTCCTTGAAGATTAAGAACAAGGGAAGGATTTCCACTCTCACCACTACTTTTCATTATATTGTTAGAAGTCCTGTTAGTGCAATGGAACAAGAAAAAGATATAAAAGTTATCCAAACTGGAAAGGAAGTAGTGAAAATATTACTATTTGAAGATGACATGATAATATAGAGAAAGAACCCAGAAGACGCCAGTAAAAGCTGCTAGAATAAACAAATAAAGTAGCAGTTTACAAAATTAATATTAAAAATCTGTTGCATTTCTATATGCAAGTAATGAAAATGCAGAAACAGAACTTAGGAAAACAATCTCATTTACAACTGCATCAAAAAGAATGAAATACATTGGAATAAACTTAAACCAAAGAAATGAAAAACCAACACAATGAAAATCATAAGATGTTTGGAAAGAAACAGATGACACAAAGAAATGGAAAGGCTTTCCATGCTCATGGATTGGAAGAATTAACAGCCAAAATGGCCATTTACCTAAAGCTTTAATGCTATTCCCATTAAAATCCCAAAGTCATTATTCACAGAAATAGAACAAAAAATCGTGAAATTTATTTGGAACTGCAAGAGACCCAGGATAGCAAAAACAATTTTGAGGAAAAAGAGCAAAAATGGAGGTGTCACACTCCCTGATTTCATATTCTAATAAAAAACCACAATAATCAAGTCAGTATAGTATTGGAATAAAAACAGACATACAGATCAATGGAACAGAATTAAGCACCCAGAAATAAACCCACCTGCATACAGACAATTAATATTTGACAAAGAAGTCCAAGACTTACAATGGTGCAAGGATAGTCTCTTTAATAAATGGTGCTGAGAAACTGGACTGTCACATACTAAAGATTAAATAGATCACTTCCTAGCACCACATAAAAAATGAATTCAAAGTGGGTCAGACACTTAGATGTAAGACCAGAAGTCATAAAATACATAGAAGAAAACATAGGTAAAGCACTACAGGACACTGACCTAAGAGATGTCTTTAGGAATCTGACACCAATAACAAGGGAAATAAAAACCAAAATAAACAAACAGGATTATATCAAACTAAAAAGCCTCTGCACAGTGAAAGACACTCTCGACAAAACAAAGATGTCTGACTGAATGAGAGAAGATATTTACATATAATACATCTGACAAGAGATTAATATCCAAAGTATATAAAGAACTCATTCACTCAATAAAAAAAAACAATTTAAAAATAAGCAGAAAATATTAATAGATACCTCACTAAAGAGGACATACAGGTGGACATTAGGCACATGAAAAGGTGTTCTACCTTCCTTATCATTAAGGAAATACAAATCAAAGCAACAATAAGATGCCACCCCACACCAGCAACAATGGCTATTATCCAAAAGAATGGAAACAAGTGCTAGAGAGGATATGGAGAAAAAGGCACTCATATACACTGTTGGTGGGTGTGTAAGATGGTATAGCCTTTGTGGAGAGTAGTCTGGAGATTCCTCAAAAAATTGAGAATGTAAATCCTATATGATCCAGTTATTCCACTATTGGGTATTTACTCTAAAAACACACTTATTCATAAAAACATGCATCTCCATGTTCATTGCAGCACTATTTGCAACATTCAGGAGCTGGAAACAACCTAAATGCCCATCAGTATATAAGCAGATAAAGAAGATGTAGCATATATACATCATGGAATACTATGCAGATATAAAAAAGCAAAACCCTGCCAATCACAGCAACATGGGTAGGCCTGGAGAGAATTTTGCTTAGCAAGATAAACTAGATGGAAAAAAGATGGACATCATTTGATATCACTCATATGAAAGATATAGCAAACAAATGAACTAAATTAAACAAAAATAGACTTTAAAAATGAACTAAATAAAAAATAGATTTTTAGTCAAAAATGCAAATCAAAGTTTGTAGGAAGGGGTGGGGCCAAACGGAGTGGTGGAATTCATTGTAAGGGAAGGAAAAACTGAAATAGTGGTGAATTCACTATATTATATACAGATATTGATCTGCTATGGTATACACTTTCAACCTATCTAATGCTATAATGCAATATCTCTTCAATAAAATCAATTACAATAAAAAACAACAAAATCTAGAAACAACTCAGATTTTCTTCAGTGGATAAATAGTTAAACAAGTGGTAGTATATCTATAACATGGAATACTACTTACCAATAAAAAGAAACTCATGACACACATAACAATGTGGATAAATTGCTAGAAATTATGCTCAGTGAAGTAAACAATCCCAAATTTTACATCATTTGATTCCATTTATATAATAGTCTTCAAAGACAAAACTGCAGAAATAAAGAATAGATTAGAAGCTCCTAGAAGGTAAGAAGTCTGTGGGCAGGGGAGGGAGTGGGTGTGGCTGTAATAGCAACGTGAGGTATCCATGTGGTAATAGAAACATTCTGTAACTTGACTGTATCAATGTCAACATGTTGACTGTTTTAAAAGTTTTGAACATTGAAGGATAAAGTGTACACAGGATCTCCCTCGATTCCTTTACAACTTCCTGTGAATCTATAATGATTTAAAAAATAAAAGCTCAATTCAAATCAATGAAAAAAATAATAAAGCCCTCTCCACTGTTCATATAATTATCAGAGTTCTGTAAGCATTTACATGCTAAAATCAAATTACAAGCTCCAAATCTTACTTTCCACTTGTTTCCCATCCATTAAACCACAGATGAGAATCTTAGTCAGTGAAATATTACTGCATATCAATGGTTAACATCATGCCACGTAACTCCAGGAATTAGTTCCTTATTGTCATCTGACTTGTGAATACACCAGTTTTAGAATCTCATCCTGAAGATCAACTTCCAAGGACCATTGCCCACAGTAGGCTGTTTCCCCAATATATAGAGTCTGCACTGTAATTATCGATACTTTCTCGGGGAGAGTGATACAGGAAGCAAAGGTGGGAGATTCTGAGAGCAAAGGAAGCAAGACTGTAGAGCATTATAATACAAAGACAGGTTATCAAACGGTACACCGCTATGGATAACTTATTATGTGTTAGAATTCTCAAGATACTTATCCCCTGGTTATTCAACCAAACACTGACCTAGTTACCACTGTGAAAGGACTTTGTAATTAAGGCTACTAACCTATTGATCTTAAAATAGGGAGATTTTGTTGGATCATTAGGCAGATGCTATCTAATTACATGTGCCTCTAGAAACAGAGACCTTTTCCTGACTGGAGGTAGGACAGAAGAAGCAAGAGATGTGGTGTAAGAGGAAGTCAGAAACATTCCAAGTGTATGAAGGGTTCAACATGCATTTTCTGTCTCTAAGATGTGGGGTCCCATATACAAGAACTAGAGATGGCCCCTAGGAATTAAAGGTACCCTCTGGTTTACAATCAGCAAGAAAATGGCAACCTACATCCTGCCATCTCAGGGAACTAGATTCTGACAACCAGAATGACCTTGAAATCAGCCGCTCCCCAGAGCATCCTGAGATTTCTCCAGTAGCAGGCACCTTGATTTTGATCCTGTGAAAACCAGAGCAAAGAAGTTAGACTTGAGGCCCACAGAACTTGAGATAAATGTGTGCTGTTTTAAGTCTCTAAATGTGTGGTAATTTGTAACAACAGTGACAACAGAAAATGAATACAGTTTGCTTCCTAAAGTGCAACTCAGGATTGTGTGCCTGGGGCAAGAAAGAAACATTCCTCTGTTGACTCCCATTTCATGGCAATAGGAGCAATCCCACAGAGTGATAATTGCCATCCCCTTCTGAGTGACACATGCATGAAGTTCCAGAAGTTTCCCACCACCCTTCCACAATGTAATATTGATTTTTTTTTAAAAAGCCTGGGCGCACCCTGGTGGAGCAGCAGTTGGGTGCTCCAAAGGTGCAATGGTGCCTCTAAAGGAGCACAGGCCACATACCCCTGGGTTTGAGTGCTGGACCCAGGGAGAAGCAACCAGTATGCACAACTAAAACAAAACAAAACCAAACCAACTGGGGGCAGAACAATAGCACACATGAGGTGCAGCCTGAGGCAAGGTGCTCCAGGCTAAACAAGTCAGAAGAGGTCAGAGTGCAAAGTTGTGCTCTCATTCCCTCTATAAAATGAGGATCCTGGGGGGGCAATGAGAGCTTTATTTTCCTGGATTCCAGGTCTACAATGCATCCCAGTTGTGACTCTTTTTCATTTGGACAAAGTTATGTGCCAGCAGCAGCCCTGCAGAGGTGGCACAGGAGACTAGTCGGTTCAAGAGGTAAGAGCTGAAGGTACTTGAAGGGTCACCGTTATGAAATTTACAAGTTCCTCTCACATATATATGGGAGGCCACCCTGGTGCCTAGTGCATAGCATCACAGGACATAATCCATGCCCATCCCAAGGACCAAGGTTCGAGACCCAGGGCCAGGGGAACAACCAAGATGAACAGCTAAATGAAATAAACAAATGTTTAAAACAATCATATGTTGAAATCCTAATGCTAAAGTGATGATATTTGGAAATGGGGCCTTTGGGAAGTGATTCAGTCATGAGTGGAATTAGTGCTCTTGAAAAGAGATATCAGAGAGCTCTCTTGCTCTTTCTACCACGTGAGGGTGTGGAGAGAGGAAGGCGGTCTGTGAACTGTGAAATCCGTTCTCAGCTGACACTGAATTTATTAGTTCCTTTTTCATGGACTTTCCAGTCTCCAGAGTGTGAGAAAGACATCTCTGCTGTTGAAGTCACCCAGACTGTGGCATTTCTGATATAGCAACCTGAACAGACCAAGACAGTCATCAAACCAGGTACCAGAGACATTAAGGTCAATAGCGGACATGCCTTAGGAGAACCCTGAGCCAAATAGTGGCAACTTGCTTGCCCTGGAGTGGAGCAGAAGATAGCGATAATGGTATGACGGTGGTGTCCTTAATCAGGACAGCTGGTGGCTGGCATGCATTTTCTACCAGTATCATGTCTCTTGCCCTTTATTTTTTTTAAGGAAAGGTGCAGGCAGAATGAAGGAGAGTAGGCAGGCAGGTAGAGAGAAGAAGAGCATTTCTTTAATTTATGAAGTTGTTCATCTTGGTTGCTCCTCCCAGATCTGGGTCTTAAACCTGAGTCCGAGGGATGTATGCATGCCGTGTCGACGTTGGCCTTATCCACTTGGCCATCAGGGCGCACCAGCATCCATATCCTTTAGTGGATAAGTTGTGAGGTTGTGTCCCCTGAGGCACCACGCTTCTTGTTTTTCTATGTGAATCTCAAGGCTGATTCACTACGAGTGTTTGCTTGCCTTTCTTTGATATAACCAAGCACATCTGTGTCTAGACCATGGACTTGGTCCTAGAGGAAGGTCATCTTTGCAAGGAACACTGTCCTCTCCTCTGTGGTGAGGAGAGGTACTCTCCTCTTCTGCTCCCCAGGCTGACCTTGAAGACTTACTGTGCTCCTGCTCCCAAGGACTGCAAACCTCCATTGTCTCCTGTTCACCATCCTAGACCCACCACCTACTGACCGGTGATCTTGGGCCACTTTTCCTTGCTTTTGTTTCTTCACTTATAAGATGATGATAATTTTTAAAAAATACATATTTTATAGGATTCTGGTATGGCTTACATGAATTAATATAAATAAAGTAACGGGAACGGTATCCGAACCAGAGTAAGGTTTGCTAATATTATTAGTCATCATCACCATCATCATTGTCATTAAATGACAAATTATTTCAAGCAACCTAAAACATAAAGAATTGATTAAATGAATTATACTCCAGCCATAAACTAGAACACCGTGCATGAAGAAGACATGCTAATGTGGAGAAATTTCAGAGCCGTGTATTCTACTTATGTGAAACAATCTAACAGTGTAATACATACCAATATTTGCTTACAGGTGCATAAAATTGCTTGGGGATAGATACAAATGAAGTTAATAATAATAGTTTTTTCTATTTAGGGGCATAAAATTTTGGCACATGGATGACAGCGGTGGATGGGAAATTTTCACGTACATTTTTCTACTTCTCAATTTAAGAACCATGCAAATATATTAGCTACTTACTAATCAGAAATGCCTTAGAAATAAAAACATATATATATATATATAATGAAGAATTATAATAAAGTCATTGGAGCTAGGGAACTCTGAAATCAGGTGTGGACATCATAAGCAAAAAATCTAGACTGCATAAATGGGTTTTCCTTCCTCTTTGAGAATTTCTGATCAAGAACAACTAACAGAGATGAATGTCTGAAAGCTTAAAAGATCTATCTCAAGTCAACGGCAGCGCCTGCAGGACAAACTGAGACTATGTTTTATTTATCTTTCTCCACAGAAGAACACACAGGAGGGATGTGGCTTAAGGTGGGGGCGATCCTGAATTTTCCATTGAAGTTGCTAACAAAGAAATTTTTATAGGCACTGATGGAAGTCTTGCAAACAGACATTTTAATATAGGGCATCCAGGGAAAGCATTCACTTAGTTGTTTGGGCAGCCTCAGAGATACAGTTCCTTCAGAAATAAAATAGAGCAAATTAGTTATATGGATTTAAATGAGGTATCTGGAGTTCATTATTCAGTTCCTGGCATAGTTGGGGAGTTCAAGAACCAGAAGCTATTGGTATTGTTACTAGTCACTGTCCATTGGACTGATTCCATTTCAGCCAAATGCCCAGTTAGCTGCAGAGCAGTCCCTTTATCACTTTCCAAAGGAAATCTAATGCCACCAAGCTCAGCACAACTTTTGTTTGAGGTTACATTGCAGTCATCTGAATGGCAACCGGGGTTCTTCTCCCTTGTACCATCCAGCTTTGGGGATGCCGACATCTTTGCTTCAAGATTTCCCCTGCTCTACAATTCCTTATCTGTGTCTCCTCTCACTTCTTACTTAGGCAGAGCAATGTCATCTGTACCAATTCAAACTTCTACAAAGTAAAAAGCCATTTTGGACATACGTAGCAGAAACTTGATTTAAAAAGACTATTGTGTAGGGAGAGGGAGACTATCACAATCGAGAACAAAAGACTCTTAGATATATTGCTATTTCAAGAGTCAGGCAGAAGGACTTTTGTTTCGTGGTGTACCTCTATTAAGAACTTTTTCTGTCATCCCCTCTATTTCAAAGCCATTAGGCCCAGTAATATTTCAGGCTCTGCTCGTAGCACCTACATGTATTTAATTAAAGCAAATGTTTCACAAAAGCCATAGTTATCTTTATAAACAGAAACACTCTTTTAAATTTTCTATTCTGTCTTGTACTATTTGATCCTATTCTTTTCTTTTAACAGTGCTTTTGATACCCATGGACCACTTAGGGATGTCACCAGAAGTTTAAAAGATGTTGCCTTGATGGGATGCAAATATCTAAAAAGAATTAGTCTGGTCCAGTGTGTGATGTGTACTTAATAACCTCAAAAAACACTGTGTGAAGTGACAAGTTAAAGTGACAAAACAACATGGCTGTGATTCCGTTTCTGCAGAGAACGCAAGTCTACATAAAGATTTACTTACTTAAAGAGGCTGGGAAGGATGTGTGACTGGACTGTGCCTTCTTCTCTAATCTAAGTTAGAGTTGGCCATGAGGGAACCTTGTTTAATATTTGCAGGGTGGAAGCAAAGCAGCAGTCATGCTCTCAGAAGGCCCCATGGTCCGATGCAGGGACTGAAGGCAGATCAAAGCTCCACGTCATGTAGTCTTTTCCATCTCTGATGCTGATATCCAATAGCAGCTCCAAGCTGATTATAAGCTCTTTGCCTGTGGATCCACAGGGAGAGCACTATGCAAGGGAACAACCTTTCCGAGCTCACAACAGCTCGTGCTCCAGCTCCGAGGCTTCTGGTTGGATGTGCCTGGTTTCTCAGTTTTTTCTGCACATTCCGGACGTGGCTTCCCCACATCAGTGTTCTGGGCACTCTGATCTGTTCCCCTTTCAAACTTTCTCTTTTCTACCTCTGACATTCTTGGAAGGCCTAATTTCTATAATAAATGTCTTCTATGATTTTCAGCATGGTTCTGCTTCTCTGCCTGAACCCTGAATATTACAAATAAATATAAATCAGTTGGAATGTGGGGCATAAAAGTGAAGGGAAATCTAAAGGAGGATGTTGACCTTTCTTTGCAGGTGTCTAAATCTTGTAAAGTGTTACAAGAAGAATGTATTTGTGTGTTATTTATGTGTTATTTTTGTGACCAAAAGAGAGAAAAGAAAAATCATCCTTTTAAGAACCCAAAGCACACTCAGGCACAGAAAAGTTCAGCAGAGGTACGTTAGCATGCATTTTGTTCATAGTGATCAATGGAATCAGTAGCTCGGCTAATCTGGTGCGACAACGAATGGGAATTTGGTCTGTGTCTAGCTTTGTCCTAAATAAACAGTGGGGTCACCTGTAAGTCTTAGTCACATGGGGAAAAGTGGTTCTTTGCACACCTTTTCCTGGAAAACAAGAGGATTTCTTAACCATTGCAGTTTTATAGGAACATGGGGCTCAGGTAAAGTTCTACATTCTCATTTCCAAACTAGCACCTCAGGTGTCCACTGCTGATAATTTGGGGCCATTTAGTCACCTGTTTCTTCACTTATCTATATTTCCCAGGGAAAAGAATTACTAAATTATAAACATATATTAATATTACTAATAACAAACATATGTATATATATATATATGATTAGCAAGAGAAATTTATGTAGAAAATGAAATCACCATTCCCTAAACACTCCAGACAGATATAAATGGCTTTCATATTCAGATATGCTTCTATGAAAGTGGATGTGAAAACAAAAAAGACAACTGTTCCAGACTTTTCAAAAACTCATGGGAAGATTGTAGGAACAGTGTGCTGGATGTGCTTCTTAGTGGTTACAGGGTATTCGGATCACCTGCTGATGTAGTTTAAGTCTCATTTCAGATTCAGGAGGCCTGGAGCAGGACCTGATTTTCTGCATTCCAGACTGATGTCCAGGTGATGTTGATAACATGCACGGATCACACTTTGAGTAACAGAGCTCAAGAACACAAAAGCACATAAAATCCAAATGTAATATGTGACTCTAGATTAGATATTGTTTCAAGGGGCAAAATCATAAAAGTCACTTGATGGACGGTTAGAAAAATGAGAATGTAGAGTAGATATTAGAAGGAATTATACTTTTAAACTGTAAAACTAGATTAGTTGTAACCAGAGGGGAAAGGGACAGAGGTGGGCAAATCAAGTAAAAGGGGTTTGAACTTTTAATGATAAACTTGTGTAATATATAGAGATATTGATTTATAATGATGCCTGTCTGAAAACAGGTTGTAATGCAATGCTACTTAGATAATTTTTAAAAGAAAGTATTATAAAACTTCTAGAATAGTCCAAAGTTTCTAGTGAGCATTAGAAGAAGTCTTCTTCAGTAAGCTGAATGAGAAAAGATAAATGTGTCCATAAAATCCAATGATATTGCCTAAAGGTGAAAACAAATCTCTTTAAAGAATGTGGACTTTGACAAGAGATTGTTAGATTTCGTGTCTGAAGCAAGCTGGCAGCTTAGGCTGATTTGTTTGGTTATGGTGCTCTCTAGAGACTTAAGTTAGAATTGCAGCAAAACAAAAAATTATTTTTAGTTTTAAGAGTTGACTGTCATTAAAGATTTTTGGAACTTAGAGGTCTTTTAATCTGTCCAGTTGGATTATTCTAAGTCTTCTTAATTACCCCTTACACGTGAAGCACTTTTATAAGCAATATCTAATTTAGTTCTTACAACTATCCTATCAGGTAGATATTATTACTTTCATTTTGTAGTTGAAGAAACGAAGATTCAAAGTAAAGTGACATAACTTAAAGCAGAAAATAGAGTGGCCTAATCAAATCTAAAATCCAGCATTCTGAATTCCCATGCCTGAAGTTAATATAATGTAATATCAACTCAGTACGTACATGTTTTAAGGGAAGACTCAGAAATCATTTAGTACTTTTCCATCCTTTCCAAGTGGAAAAGAGGCAGAGAAAGGAGGGAAAATAGTCTGAGGTCACATAGCTAGTAAAGACCAAAGCCAAGGTTAGCATTCCTGTTCCCTGATTGTCAAACAATACCTCCTTCAATTGTATATTTTATTTAATAATAATGTAGAAGGCCTTTTACTTCTAGCAATATGAAATATGTTTTAGAAAAAGAAAGAAAATCACTTAAGACAAAATTCTTAGCATTCTAAATAAAATGATTAAAAGCAAAATATTTAAGGCCAGGGAAATTAGTTTCCTGAAATTGAGAATTGAAGTTTCTAAAGGCAGGAAAAAGTATAAAAATGCTTCAGAGGATGAAAAGAAATGAACAGGGTAATTAAGGAAATGAGGAATTCAGAGACTACACACAGCTCAAAGGACAGCTCAGATTTATGGTGACCTTGAACTTTATCTGATGGCCTCACAGGACTTCAGAACAGGAAGCAATCCTTCAGGCTTCCACTAGGTGGAAAGTAAAACAGGATTCCACTTCACAAAGCTGTTAACTGCAGGGGGATTAAGCTCAAGTTGGAAGATGAATTAAAAAAATCAGTTGGTCTACACATTGCATTTCTTAAACTTGGTGCTGGGTTGCAGGGAGGGAGGAATACCTTTCATAGAAAATTGGTGTGCATACCTTTTTTCTTAAGCAGCTTAATGGAGGCATACATACTATGAAGCAAACATTTACTGGGTTTAGTGTACAGCTCTAGAAATTTTGACAAATGCCTCTATTTATGTAATCATGATGTAGAAGAGTTCTATCAGCCGCCAGAATTCCCTGGTATCACTTTGAGGTCAAGCTTTCACCCCGGCCCCGGTCTTTGTAACCACAGATTTTTCTGTGTCCACAGTTTTGCTTCTTTAAGACTGTCATGTACAAGGGCTTAATACCCAAAATATATAAAGAACTCAGAAAACTCAACAACAGAAAAAGAAATGACCTAGTAAAATAAAAATGAGTCAAAGAATTAGAAATTTCTGCAAAGAAAACATACAGATGGCCAACAGGCATATGAAAAAAAAAAGTTATTTCTCACTTGTTATTAGAGAAATTAAGTCAAAACAATGAGATGCTTAAACCTGTGAGAATGCATAGTAGGGTATGCAAAAGACTGGAAGCAACAAATGTTGGTGAGGATTCAGGGAAAAGGAAATCCTTTTACACTGTTACTGGGAGTGCAAATTGGTGCAAACTTTATGGAAGCAATATGGAGATTCCTCAAAAACATGAAAATGGAAATTCTATATGACCCCATCATCCCACTTCTGCATATTTATCAATTAAAAAACACAAAACACTAATTTGCAGATACATACATATACATATATATATATATATATATATATGTACCTACAAATTTATTGCAGCATTATTTACAATAACCAAGAACTGGAAACTACCTTAGTGCCCATCCTCAGAGGAACTGATAAAGAAGATGCGCTCTGCATGTACACTGGACTACACAGCCCCCAAAACATGAATCCGCTCATTTGTGACATAATGGAGGGAACTAGAGGGGATTATGCTAAGTGAAATAAATCAGAAGGAGAAAGACAAAATGCCAGATGTGCTCACTCACTCACATGTAGAATATAAATGAAACAGACAAAAACAAACCCAGCCCTTTGACATGGACAGTAAAACTGAGGTTACCAGTGCGGAAGCCGTACCAAGGAGCGGTGGGGCCCGGAGGGCAGTGGTGGAGGACTTCCGGTAATTTGGTGGTGGGCAGAGGGTGTTGTCATATATTCGCGGAAAGGTGAATCTGTGCATCAGGGCTTACGTTACTTTGTAAATCAGTCACCTCTATAAATATTAAATTTTAAAAAAACAATGCCATGTGAATGGAACCACACAGTACATTTTTTTCAGCCAGCCTCTTTCATTGACTATCATGTTTTTGAGATAAATTTACATTGTTAATGTGGATCGGAGTTTCGTTCCTTTTTATTGCTGTGTAGTATCCCATTGTCTGATTAACCAATCACAAACTAAAAGATGTCTAGGTTATTTCCAAGTTTTACTGATTATGAATAAAGTTATTGCAAACATTTCATGAATAGTGTTTATGTGAACACAGGAGTAGAATTATGGGTTACAAGAATATTTAACTTTATAAGAAACTATAAACTTGTTTTCAAATGCCTCTGTCCTGTTGCCTTCTCACCAGCAATGACGAGAGTTCAAGTGGGTCTGCCTCCTCAGCAGCACTTAGTATCCTCATTCTTCTAATGTCAGCCATTAAATGAGTCATCTAAGCACCCGCCTCTAGAACCAATGTGCTTATGTGCATAGTATTATATCCTGGCCCTTTTAATCTGTCCTCCCCTAAGGATAAATGAATATCGTTGAACGTCTTCTCATGTTTTTTTCTTACCCTTATATTTTCTTTGATAAACAGTTGAAATCTTTTAATTTTTTTTCTTTTTTTTAAGGAAAGGTGCAGATAGGAATGAAGGCAAGTAGTCAGGCAGGTAGGAAGAGAGAGAAGGAAGAAGCATTTTGGCTTTTTTTTCCCCATTATGTTGTTTTACACTGGTTGTTTCCCCCTGGATGTGGGGCTTGCACACAGGTGACTTGTGTCCTTCACAGGCAACTGACCTAACTGCTGCTCCACCAGGGCATGCACTTTTAATCATTTTTGATTGATGAATTTAATTCTTATTGAGTTTTGAGATATGTTATTATATAAGCTGATTTAATTGAAGTTGTTATTTTAAGATAACTATAGGTTTACATGCAGCTGGAAAAACAATGTGCCTCTCACTCAATTTCCCCCAGTTACAACATCCTGCAAAACTATACTGCTATATAGTAATGAGGATATTGAAGTGGATATACTCAAAATACAAAAATTTTTCAGCAACAAAAGTATTCCTTATTTGCTTTTTTATAGTCACACCCATTTTCCTCTGCCTGTTCCCCCTTCTAAACCCTGTTAGAGTTATCTGTTCATTTCTAAAAGTTTGTCATTTCTAAAATGTTATATAAATGGAATACTACAATATGTAAACTTTGGGGACCAGCTTTTTACTCTACAGTTCTCTGGAGAGTCATCCAAGTTGTTTTGTTTATCAGTAATTTTCTTTCACATTTTCTATTGGTTTTTATTTTTAATTTAACCTAATTATGCTCTTATCTTTATTATTTTCTTCCTTACATTTGCTCAGGATTTATTTTTCCTCTTTTTTCCTCCTAGGTTCTTGAGATGGGAGTTTAGATTACTTACTTATTTTCCTATTTTCTTTTTTCAGTAGTAATAGCTATTATTTCTTCAGTTCAAAATGCTAAATAACATTTAGGATATTGAAACTGCATCTCAGAAAACTCTCTGAGTGTTATATTTCACACCACACCCAGCAACAGAGTTCTAGTGTCCCTTACTGCCACCTTTTCCCTCACCCCCACTCCCCACCATAATCAGCCCTGAGTTCTGCTGCTTTTGTTGAAATTTGGATGTTCATTTGCTGCATTTCATTATACTCTGCATCTGAGTGAAACCATCCCGTATTACTCTTTTTCTTTCTGACTTATATCACTCAAGATGATTCCCTCCAAATTGTAGCAAAGGGCACAATTTCATTTTTTAAAAATAGTGGCATAAAATTCCATTGAGTATACATATCCATAGCTTCTTTATTCAGTCATCTGTTGACAAGGACTCAGGTTGTTACCATGGTGAATTGTGCTGCTATGAACATAGGGTGCAAATGTTTTTCCTGGTTAGAGATTTTGTATCCTCTGGGTACATGCCTAGGAATAGAATTTCTGGACCAAATGGTAAATCCATCTTTATTTGTTTGAGGAGTTTCCATACTGTTCTCCAAAGAGGATACACCAATTTACATTCCCCCCAACAGTGTAGAAGGGTTCTCTTTTCTCCACACTCCCTCTAACACCTGCTATTTCCAGCCTTTTCGACATAAGTCATTCTCACCTGTGTGAGATGGTATCTCATTTTATTTTTATTTGCATTTCTCTGATGGTGAATGAGGTAGAGCATTTTTTTCAGGTATTTGTAGACCATCTGTGTCTCTTCTTTAGAAAGGTTTCTGTTCTGCTCTTTTGCCCATTTTTTTGAGTGGGCCTTTTCCTCTTTATTTTGCTGAGATGTATGAGCTCATGTACGAGCTCTTTGCACATTTTAGATATTAAGTTTTTATCTTATGCATGTTGTGTGAATATCTTCTCCAGTTCAATGGGTTATCTTTTTATTCTAGTGGTGGTTTCTTTTGCTGAGCAGAAGCTTTTCAGTTTGATATCATCCCAATCGTTTAGCTTTTCTTTGGTTTCTTTTGCTGTCATTATCCCTTCCCCCAAAGACCTATTCAAGATTGAGGTCATGGAGTGTTTTTCCCACATTTTGTTCTAGGTATTTTATGATGTCAGGTCTTACAACAAGGTCTTTGTCCCATTTTGAATTTATTTTTGTACTTGGCGATAATTAGTCTAGTTTCTTTTTGTGCAGCTGTCTTTCCAGTTTTCCCATCACCATTTATTAAATAGACTTCCTTCCTCGACTTTATGCTCCTGGCACCTTTGTCATAGCTTAACTGTCCATGTAGGTGTGGTTTTATTTCTGGGCTGTCTATTTGATTCCACTGATCACTGTCTGTTTTTGTTCTAATATCAGACAGTTTTGATAATCACTCTACAGTATAGTTTGAAATATGGAAGTGTAGTGCCTCCACTATTACTTTTTTGTCTCAGAAGAGCTTTGGCTATTTGAGGCTCTTTGCAGTTCTATACAAACTTTGGTATTATTTGCTCCATTTCCTTGATAAATATCCCTGGGATTTTGATGGGAATTGCATCTGGTAGAATAGCCATTTTTACCATGTTGATTCTTCCAGTCTATGAACATAGGATGTTTTTCCATCTTCTTGTCCCCTGTTTCTTTTGTTAAGGTCCTGTAGTTTTCATTGCAGAGGTCCTTTCACCTTCTTTGCTAATTCCCAGGTATTTGATCTTCCTTGGTGCTATTGTGAATGGGACTTCTTAATTTCTTTCTCCTCTGCTTCACTGTTTGCATATAGGAATGGTACTGATTTTTGTGTGTTGACTTTATATCCTGCCGCTTTGCTATACTTATTTATTGTTTCTAGCAGTTTTTCATGGAATCTTTAGGGTCTTCTAGGGATAATATCATGTTGCCTGCAAATAATGATAGTTTTATTTCTTCTTTTCAAATGTGGATTATTTTAATGTCCTTTTCTTGCCTTATTGCTCTGACCATGACTTCCAAAACTATGTTGAAAAGTAGTGGTGATAGTAAGCAACCTTGTCTTGTTCCAGATCTAAGGGAAAAGTCTTTCATTTTTTCACCATTAATTATGATATTGACTCTCTTCAGAAGCATGTTGTTCAATCTCCACATCTTTGTTTTTTTTCATACTTTCAAATGTAGCATTTAGTGCTATAAATTTCCCTCTCGATATGGCTTTAGCTGTGTCCTACAAATTTCATATAGTGATTTTAATTTTATATCAGTTCAATGTATTTTTAAATATTTCCTTAGACATTTTTTTTAACCTATGATTACTTAAAAATATATTGTTTATTTTCCAAGTGTTTGGTGATTTTTTCCAATAGCACTGTTACTTAATCATAGTTTAATTCCATTGTGGTTAGAGAGCACATCTTACATTACATAGTATCATTCATTTTATATTTATTGGAGTTTTTATGATTCAGGGTATGTTCTATCTTGGGATCTCTTCCATGGGCATTTGAGAAGAATATATATTGGCTTTTGTTGTATAGAGTGCTCCTTAAATGTCCATTAAATCCTGTTAGTTAAGCTCTATATCTGTTTATTTTCTGCCTAGTTGTTCTGTCATTTGTTGAGAGAGGAGTATTATGGTCTCCAACAATAATTGTGTGGTTATCTATTTGTTCTCCTTTGAATTCAATAGGATTTAGTTTCATATATTTTTAGCTCTGCTGTTTGTACTGTACCACTTCCTTCTGACCTCCACGGTTTCTGATGAAAATTTGCTATCATTTGAACTGTTCGTCCCTACAGTTATCATGTCATTATTCTCTGGATGCTTTTAAGACTTTTCATTTGATTTGAGCTTTCAGAACTTTATTTATAATGTGTCTTGATGTGAATTTCTTTAGTTTTATTCTGTTTGAGGTTCACTCAACTTATTGAATCCATAGATTTATATTTATTTCCTAATTTGAGAATTATCACCCATTATTTTTTCAACCTTGCCCTGTTTATCTTCTCTATATAGGACTCTATTAACACAATTATTAGATCTTTTCTTATAGTCTCTCAGATCCCTTTAGTGCTGTTCTTTTGGTCTGGGACTCTTATTTAATTCCACTGTGTTCCTATCTTACCTGTGATCTTCTTCCTTTATCTTTCAGAGTCTTACTTGTTTTATATATACTGTCCAAGAGTTCTAGTTATATCTGTTGGAGAAATATAAGAAAGTAATCTACTCTGTCTACCTGTAAGTAGAAGTGATTATATAGAGTTTGCAAATAGTTTCTCCTAATTTATGTTTTTAATTTTGATGGAGTTTGATTTGTTACTGTGTTATTTAACAGATTGTGCTTTTTTAGTGTCTTACCTAAGAAATTTTTCCTAATCCTAAGATATTTTTATTCTTTTCTTTTGGTAGTTTCATACTTTTTAGATTTTATCCTTTGGCCTAAGATCTCTTTTAGTTAATTTTTATATGTATGTGAGGTATGAAATAATCTATTTGTCAATTACATAAGGACCATGCAATTCTGATTATTATAGCTTTATAATAGTTCTTGAAATCAAGTAATACTACCTCTTTCAGGAAGCCCAAGTTGCAAATTTTGATCAAGTTCAATTAATCATTTCTGTCTTATAGATGGAGACTATAGTGTAGTATGTAAAAAAAATCTTTGTCTAACTCAAGACTGAAGGATTTAACAAATCTCTTGCCAGTTATTTTTTACCCTTCCTCTAAGTGCATCATGTCCAATTGTTCATCCTGATTTACTAAAAACATATGTTTCCCTCATTTAAATGTCTTAGAATCTTTATCTTAAAAAATCAGTGAAAATATAGACCTGGGGTACATATAATTATTTAGGTATAACTGACATTGTGTAAGTTTAAGGCAAGCACCAATGTATCACTTTGAGACACATCTATATTGCAATGAAATTGCTAGTGAAGGATTAGCTAACACCTCATCACATCAAATATTTTAGTTTGTGGTGAGAACATTTAAAATTCATTTTTCTCAGCAGCATTGAAGTCCACAATACAGCATTGTTGACTCTAATCACATGGTGTACCTTTGTTCTCTAGAACTTATCTTCTAGCTGAAAGTTTGTATTTCATGACCAACATAGCTCCAATTTACCCATTCCCCCAGGCCCTAGTAACTACCAGTGGATTCTTTATTTCCATGAGTCTGGCTTTTTAGAGTCTATACATAATTGATACCATACAGTATTTGTCTTTCTCTGACTAATCTCAATTAGTATAAAACCATAGAGATCCATCCATGTTGTCATAAATGGCACGATTTTCTTCTTTCTCATGACTGAAAAATATTCCATTATATATTTATGCCACAGCTCCTTCATCAATACATCGGTTGACAGACATGTGTTTCTGTATCTTTTCTGGATAATGCTACAATAAACATGGGCATTCAGATTTATTTCAAAATTCTGTTTCTTTTGAATATATATCCAATAATGGAATTGCTAGATCATATAACAACTGTATTTTTAATTTTTAAGAAATCTCCATATTGTTATCTATAGTGGCTGATCCAAATTATTTTCCTACCAATAGTAAACTAGAGTTCCATTTTCTACCACACTTATATTTTGTAGCCCCACTCCCCACATCCCAATTCATGAGCCCAGGTGCTTGGACTTTATATTGTGTGTAACTTAGCTGCCTCAGTCACCTGAGCAACAATGATGCACCCATTGTTTTCTTGATAATAGTCATTCTAACAGGTGTGGTGTGCATTTCTATGATTACTGATTTTGTGTATCTTTTCATGTACTTGTTGTTTAATTGGATGTCTTTTTTGGAGAAGTGTCTTTACAATTGCCTAGCTCATTATTTAATTGCATTGTTTTGTTGTTGTTGAGTTGTATAAGTTCTTTATATATTTTGGATTTAACCTCTTATCAGATATATAGCTTTCAAATAATTGTTCCCATTCATTACGTTGCCTTGTAATTTTGTTAGTTGTTTCTTTTGCTATTAAGAAACTCTTTAACTTGAAGAATTTAATTTTTTCAGATTTTTATTTTGATTATGCATTTGTGTTAATATTAAAAAATTACTGCTAAGACCAAAGTCATGGACATTTTTCCTTGTATTTTCTTTTAGGAGTTTTGTGGTTTCAAGTCTTACATTTAAGTCTCATTTTGTTCTAAGTTAATTTTTGTAAGTGGTTTAAGATAGGGTGTTTCGTTGTTGTTGGATTTTTCGGTGATGTTCTTAGGATTTCTACCTATAGCATCATATCAATTATAAGTAAAGACAATTGTATTTCTTGCTTTCTCTTCTGGATGACTTCTATTTCTTCAATTTGCCTGGTTGCACTGCCTTGGACATCTAGGACTACACTGAATAAGAGTGATGACAGTGGCATCTTTGTCTTGTTCTTGATCTTGGAGAAAAAGTTTTCAACCTTCACTACTTGGTATGATGTTAGTTGTGGGTTTGTCATATACGACCTTTATTATTTTGAAGTATGTTCTTTCTATACCCAGTTTGTTGAGAATTTTTATCAACAATGCTGCATTTTGTCAAAAAAATTTTCTGCATCTATTGAGATAGGATTTTTATCTTTTAATCTGCTAATCAGTGTATCAAATTTATTGATTGGTGTATGTTGTGTCAATTTTGCATCCCAGGGATAATTCCTTTTGATATTGGAGAATGATTCTTCTAATGTACTGTAAGAATTCAACTTCATAATATTTCATTGAGAATATTTTGAGAGGAGAAAGAAGAACTTTCATTTTTATTTTAGTTTTTCATATAGGTTGTTCCACCTATATTTTGAAAAATTTTATATCTATATTTATCAGGGATATTGGTCTCTAGTTTTCTTTCTTTAGGGTCCTTATATGGGTTTGCATTAGGATAATACTGACCTTATAAATGAATTTAAAATTTTTGGAAGAGTTTGAGAAGGATTGAAATTCATTCTTCAAATGTTTGGTAGAATTTATAGGAAAACTATCAGGTCTTTGGCTTGTGCTGGATATTTTTGTTTTAATTACACATACAATTTGTAGCTGACTATCTGCTCAGATTTTATATTCCTTCATGATTCAGTCTTGGTAGATTGAATGTTTCTAGTTTATCTATTTTTTTCTAGGTAATCCAATTGTCTGGTGCATAATCATTCATTATAGTTTATTATAATCCTTTGTAATTCTGTGGTATCACAAGTAACAACTTCTCTGTAACTATCTTATTTTATTTGAACCTTCTATCTTTTTTCTTAGTATGGAGAATGTTTTAATAATTTTATCTTTTCAAAAACTACCTCCTAGTTTTATAGATTTTTGTACTTGTCTTCTGGTCTTTATTCCATTTATTTCTGCTCTGAAGTTTTGTTAGTTTATTCCTTCTATTAAGTTGAACTTAATTTGTTCTTATTGTTCTAATTCCTTGAGGTATAAAGCTAGGTTATTATAAACTTCCATCATAGTACTGTTTTTGCCATATTCCATAAGTTTTGGTATATGCTATTTCCATTTTTTAAATTTCAAACATTTTTTAATTTTCATTTTGACTCTTGTGACCCTTTGACTGTTCACAGGTATATTGTTTAATTTCTCATATTTGTGAAATTTCTAGTTTTTCTCCTATTATTTATTTCTAGTTTTATATCTTGTGGACAGAAGATAAATTGTACTTAAATCTTAGAATTATTAAGAGTTGTTTTGTGACTTATTATATGATCTATCCTGTAGAATGTCCTGTGTGTGTGAGAAGATTGTATTACGCTGCAGTTACCTGGAATGTTATATATACATCTATTTGGTCTATTTGGTTTATAGCATAAGTTCTAAGTTTCTTTATCGTCTTTCTGCCTGAATGATCTATCCATTGTAGAAAGTGGAGCATTAATGTTCCCTACTAGTATTGCATTGATGTCTATTTCTGTCTTCATATCTGCATTTGTTTAAAAGACTTAGATGCTCTGATGTTGGGTGGATATATACTTATAATTGTTACATAGTTTAATGAGCTGACTCCTTTATCAATATGCAAGGATTTTCTTTGTATCTTCTTATCAATTTTGACTTAAAGTCTGATTTGTCTGATAGTAGAATAACTGTTCTTTCTTTTGTTCTCCACTTGAATGAGTATCTTTTTATGTCCCTTCACTTTTAGCTTATGTGTGTCTTAGAGTTGCAGTGAGTCACCTGTAGATAGCATATAGGTGGGACTAGATATTTAATCTATCTAGCCATTTTGTAACTTTTGATTGGAAAATTCAATTTATTCACATTTAGAGCAAATATAAAGGCTTACTAATGCCATGTTATTATATTATAACAACATACATTTATTATGCCACAGTTTATGTGAATTCATGTTATTGCTTTCCTGACATTTTGTAGTTTCATTGTTTCTTTTTACCTCTTTTACTGCCTACCTTTGTGAATTGGTGTTTTTCATGATGGTAAGTTCTAATTCCCTTCTCTTTGTCTTTTATGGATTTTATAAGTTTTTCATTTACGGTTATCATGACTCTTACATAAAACATCTCATAGATTAACAGTCAATCTATTTTACTGTGATATCAACTTAGCTTTGATTGTATACTAAAGCCTATCTTTTAATTTCCTCTCCATTTGTTTTTGGTGTTGCAAATTATTTCTTTACTATTGTGTATTTTTTAAACAAATTATACTAGTAATACTTATTCTCAATACTATTTAAAACCTTTACACTATAGTTAAATGCCTAACACACCATCGTATTACAGAATTAGAGTTTTCTAAATCTGGCTATTTATTTAAACAAAAGAAGAACAAATTCAGTAAAAATTAGCATAATCAAACAAATAATTAAGACTAGAGCAGACACCACTACTATTCAACATAATTCTGGGGAAAAAAAAGAGAAATATACAAATTACTAATATCGGATATGAAAGAGGAGACATCACTACCTATTGCATTGGCATTAAAAGGATAGTAAGGAAAATATTATGAACAACAAGTCCATGCCCACAAATTTGGGACCTGAGATGAAACAGGTGAATTCTTCAAAAGCTAAGATCTCCCTTAGGGACCTAGGGAGAATAAGGAAAGAGTTAACATCTGTGTCATCAACATGCTAGAAGGGGAGGAAATTATCTGGGACTAAGAAATTCTTAAACCAAAAAATGGTGAAGAGCTTCCTAAATATGAGAAATAAATAACGTTTATAAACTTTTGACGGGATTCACTATGAAAAAAAAGAGAATTTTAATAACTAGAATCAGAAACAAAATGGGAGAAGTTCCAAGGATACCTTAGAAATAGAAAGCATCATAAGAGACAAAAAATGAACAGCTTAATACCAATAAACTGGACAACCTAGAGGATATGAACAGGTTTTTTGAATCAAACAGTCAATCAAGACTGAATCAGGAGAAATGCAAAACCTGAACTGACATTGCACAAGCAAAGAAATTGAAGAACTAATCTAAAGTCTCCCAAAAACAAAAGTCCAGGATCAGATAGCTTTACTAGTGAGCTTTACCAAATCCTCAGGGAAGAATTAATACCAATTCTCATACTCTTCAAAAAAAATGAAAAATAAGGAATACTTTTAAACACTTTCTATAAGGCCAACTGATACCAAAAGAAGACAAGGAAGTCACAAAAAGAAAATAACAGATCAATATCTCTGAAGAACATAGGTGCCAAAATCCTTAACATATTAGTGAACCAATTCTAATAAAATGTTGAAAGGATCATTCATCGCAGCCAAGAGAGATTTATCCTGGGGATGCAAGGAAGGTTCAGTAAATGAAAAACTATTAATGTAGTACATCACATCAACAAAAGCAAGGAGAAAAATAATATAATAATAGAAGTAAAGTAAGCATTTGACAAGATTCAGCACTAATCTATGACAAAAAACTACATAAAATTGGAATAGAAGGAACATATCTTAACATAATGAAGGTTATGCATGATAAACCCACAGCCAACATCATACTCAATGGCGAAAAACAAAATATTTTCTCTACAATCAGGAATGAGACAAGGCTGTCCATTTTCACCACTGTTATTTAACATCACACTGATCTTAGAGCATTTAGGCAAGAAGAAGAAATAAAAGGAATCTAAATTGGAAAATAAGAAGTATAAGTATCATCTATTTGCAGATGACACAATTATATAGAAAACCCTAAAGATTCCACCATAAAAACTATGAGAATTATTAAGTACAGTAAAGTGGTAAGCCACAAAATAGTTTTTTTTTGTATTTTTATATGCAAACAATGTGATAGAAGAGAATGAAATCAAGAAAACTATCCCAATTATAATAGAAACAAAATAAGGAAATACCTTGGAATATACTGAACAAAGGAGGTGGAAGACCTATACAATGAAACTGAAAAACAGTATTAAAAGGAACAGAGGAAAATACAAAGAGATGGAAAGATATTCCATGCTCATGGTTGAGAAGCATGAACATTGTTAAATATCTATCTTACCTAAAGTAATACACAGTTTTAATGCAATCCTTATCAAAAATCCCACTGGCATCATTCAGGAAGATAGAATAAAACATTTTAAATTTGTATGGAATCATAAAAGACCCCAGATAGCCAGAGCAACCATGAGAAAAATGAACAAAAGTGGATGTATCACACTGCCAAAATTTTAACTGTACTACAAAGTGATAGTGAAACAAACTGTAAGGTACTGGAATAAAAACAGATACAAAGCTCAGAGCAATACTGAATCACCAGAAGTAGACTCAGACATATATGATCAGTTAACTTCTGACAAAGGAATCAAGAGCATATGATGGAGAAAGGAAAATCTTTTCAGCAAATTATGAAACTGGACAGCCACATGCAAAAGTATAAATCTAGATGACTCCTAATACCATACACTGAAATTAATCCAAAGTGGATTAGAGACTTGGATGTTAGACTGAAAACCATGAAATACTTGGTAGAAAACATAGGCAATATGGTCCATGACATTGACTTTAGAGAGCTCTTTAGGGATTTAACTCCAATGACCAGGGAAACAAAACCAAAAATTAGCAAATGGACTACATCAAAACTAAAAAGCTTCTACACATCAAAATAAACTATCACTCAAATGAAAAACATCTTACTGATTTGGACAAGATATTTGCACATCAGACATCTGAACACGGCTTAATATTCAAAATAGAAAAGAACTCATAAAACTTGACAAAAAAAAAAAAATCAAACAATGAAACTTTTAAAATGGGCAGGAAAGCTGAATAGACATTTCTCCAAAGAAGACATACAGACGGACAACAGACACATGAAAAGATGTTCCTCCTCTCTTGTTATCAGGGAAATGAAATAAATATAACAATGAGATACCATTTCACACCTGTAAGAATTTTTATCCAAAAGACTAGAAGCAACAAATATTGATGAGGATGTGGAGAAAAAGCTATCTTTTTACAGTTTTTAGGAGTGCAAATTCATGCAACCATCATGGAAAACAGAATGAAGTTTCCTCAAAAAATTGAGACTGTAGTTCCCATATAATCCTGTCATCCTACTTCTGGGAATTTGCAAAAAAAAAAAAAAAAAAAAATCCACAAAAATGAATCAGCAGAGATATAGACACCCCTATGTTTATTGCAGCATTGTTTATCATAGTCGATTTGGAAACTACATAAGTGTGCATTGTCAGACGAATGAATAAAGATCACACACACACAGGAATATGACACGGTCCTAAAAATGATGAAATCCTGTCATTTGTGACATCATGGATAGAACGAGAGGATTATGCTAAATTAAATATGTCAGAAAGAGAAAGACAAATATCAGATGTTCCCACTCCTATGTGGAATATACAGAAACAAAGAAAATGGTCAGAGCAAACATTGGACATTGATATTAGAACTGAGATTACCAGTGGAGAAGGGGATGGGAGGCAGGAACAAGTGGTGGTTGAGACTAATTGACAGTGGTGGAGGACTTCTGGTAATTTGGTGGTGGGTGTGGTGTGCTTTATATATTTGATGAATGATGTACCAGTACATATGGGCTTAGGTTATTTTGTAAATCAAAGGTACCTCAATAAAAATTAAAGAAACCCAAAATGCTAAAGACAAAAGTATTCTAAAGGATCCAGAGAGCAATTATTCATTTCAAATAACATAATTCAAATAAAAGTAAAATTCTCATCAGAAACCATAAGGTCATAAGAAAGAGGTAAAAATATATTCAAGTATAAAAAGAAAATAAATATTATCCCAGATTTCTATATCTAGTAAAAATATCTTTTAAGAATAAAGGTGAATTAAAGGTATTCACAGATTAACGAAAAATGTAAGAATTCATTGTCAGCAGACCTGATATAAAAGAATTATTGGAGGAAGTTATTTCAACAAAAAGGAAATAATGAAAGAAAGAAACCTGGAATAGGAAGAATAAAGAAAGAGCAATGGGATGGGTAAATATATTAGAGTAGTATCCTCTTTATGAGATTAAAAAATTATATTGCATTGAAACCAAAATTATAGCATATACTAATATACAAATATACAATTAAAAGCATTAACAGAATGGATAAAACTATTAACAAATCATATGCTATTAAAAATTCCTCTTAATATAATGATATTGTTAAGTTAAAAGTAAAAGGATATAAAAGGTATACCATTCAAATGCTAATTAAAAGTGAGAACAACTATTAAAGAGTAAACTATTCACTATTCAGAGTAAAGAAGGAAGGAGAACATTACATAATAACAAAGTTCAATCCACCAGAGACATCACAAATCTCAACGTGTATACACCAAACAACCAGCCTTCAAAATACATGAAGCAAAAACTGATAGAACTAAAAAGAGAAATAGACACATTACTAATTGAAACAAAAGACTTCAATGCTGCTGTCTAAGTAATCAATATAACTTAAAGACAGAATATCAGCAAGGATACAGTAAAATTGAACGACACCATCAAACAATGAAATCTAATCAATTTTTATAGAACAGTCTACCAGATAAAGAAGAATATAAATTATTTTCAATTTTACATATACTGTTGACCAAGACCATATCCTTGGTCTTAAAACAACTCCCAACAATTTAAAAAGATTAAAATCATACAAAATATGTTTTCTGAACATAAAGGAATCAAACTAAATATCCTTAAAGACTTATAAATTTAACTACACACCTTTAGATAATCCTTGGGTGAAAATTCTAAAAGGAAATAAAACCTCACACTGAACTAAATGAAAACTAAAATAAACATCAGAATGAGAGAATGGGATGCAGCTAAAGAGTGCTTAGAAGAATATTTTTAGCACTTAAATACTAATAATAGAAAAGAAGATAACTCAAATTAATAGTTTTAGCTCCTACCTCAGAAATTTAGAAAGAAAGAGGAAAACAAACAAATCAATCAGACATAAGGAAACAATAAAGACAATAAAAATTGTTGGATTGCTACTCGGGCACATACCCAAAGGATCCAAAATCTCTAATCATAAAAAATATCTGCACCCTGATGTTCATAGTAGCACAGTTCACAGTAGTCAAGACATGGAAACACCCTAAATACCCAACAACAGATGACTTGATAAAGAAGTTTTGGTATATATACTCAATGGAATTCTATGCAGCTACTAAAAAGAAAGAAATTGTGCCCTTTGCAATAATCTGAATGGAATTGGAAGGGATCATGTTAAGTGAAATAAATCAGAAAGAAAAAGAAGACTACAGGATGGTTTCACTCATGTGGAATATAATGAAATAAAACAAATAAACAGATGATAAAACCCAGCAAAAACTCTCAGAACACAAGATGATGACTGCCAAGGGGGTGGAAGGGGGAGGGAAGGAAAGAGGGTAAGGGCTTTGGTAAAGAACACCGGGTGTGGTCTGAAATACAGATTGAGATACAATGTCAATATTTAAAATGAATGCAGCATTGTGAACAAAAGAGACAATAACTACTTTTTTTTAAAGAAAGAAATCCATGGATTGAAAAGAAAAAAAATCAAACCTCTGAAACCTCTGAAAAGATTCAGAGTAAAACAAAAAAAAATACAAATTAACAATATCAGACATGAAAGAGAATATTACCATAAACACTACAGAAATTTAGAGAATATTTAGAGACCATTACCATTGACTATAAACATGAATTTGACCACTTAGATAAAAATGAATCCATTTCTGAAAAATCATACCTTATCAAAATTTACCAAAGATGAACCAGATAACCTGAATATTACCATAGTTACCAAATAAATCAATTTAGACATTAAAGAGTTCTAGAAAAAAAAACTCTGCTGGCCAAGACATTTTCAATGGACAATTCCCCCAAATATTTAAGCAAGAATCAACACCAATTATAAACAATATTTTCTGCAAAGTCAGAAAGAAACATCTCTCAATTCATTTTATGAAGCTAGTATTACTCTTGGACCAGACAGCACAAAATAAGAAAAAGAAAAGAACAAAAATTCTCAACAAAATATTAGCAAATTATAGCTAGCAATAAATAAGAACTGTGATTTTGTTTATAAGATATGTATATATAAACTATGTATAACTCATGTACAAAAGAATTAATTTATCACAACAAAGTGAGATTCATCCCAATTTTATTTTTAATATTTGAAAATCAATATAATTTGGCATAAGGAAAAACTCATACAAATTGTATAAATTGGCATCAAAAAGCACTGAAAAATATTCAACATGTATTCATGTTGAAACTTCCAGAAAAGTAGGAACAAAGGAACATTTCTTTAGTCTCATAAAAAGCATCTCCAAAAATCTACAGCTAACATTATACTTTGTTCCTTTTAAAATCTTGTTCCCATTAAAATTGAGAACAAAGCAAAGATGCTCTCACGGACCACTCTTATTCAACATAGTGCTGGAATTCCTAGACAGGGCAATAAGGGGAGAAAAAAAAAAAAAAAACCTATATAAAGGGCATACAAAGAGTACAAGAAGAATAAAATTTTTCCGTTTTCATATGACACAATTGTCTACATCAGATGTCCGTATCTTTCTTCTGTAAGGCGCTAGATAGTAAATGTTTCCAGCTTGGTAGGCAATGTGGTCTCTGTCACAACCACTGAACTTTGCTATTGTAGCATGAAAGTAGCTATAGGCAAAACAAACAAATTAAGATTTTTTTTATAAAGGTTTATTTATAAAAACACAATAATTTCCAGAGCTCTTGTCTACATAAAAAGTCCCATACCCTTTAAGAAAGCACTCTAGAACTAATAAGCGCATTCAACATAATCAAAGGGTACAAAGTCATCACCTAAAATGTAGTTATATCTCTATAGACTAGTAATGAATGACTAGAAACCAAAATTTGGAAAAGAACAAAACCAATTAAATTTTTTCAAAAAACGTTCTAGCCAAAGTCTAAGACAGATTTACAGAACTATTTTGTTGCCAAGTACAAAAAGTTCATGAAATAAATAAAGGAAGTTTCAATAAAAATGTAGAACCACACTAAGCTCTTAAATTAGAAACTTCAGCTGTAAATATGTCAACGCGTCTACTTAATCTTAATCTATAGCTTTGTGGTAATTTCTATAAAAATGCTAACAATATTTTTGTAGGTATAGTCCATCTTAATATAAAATTTACACGAAATGGGAAATAAACTTAAGTAGATAAAATACTTGAAAAAGAGGAATAAAGTTGGAGAAATTAGATTGCCTTGACTTTAGACAGCAGCTCTAGTAACCAAGACAGGTTTATAGATCAGGTACATAGATCAGTGGAACAAACAGAGCGCACAGCAATGGACCCGACAAATATGGCCCACAGATATTTGACAAAGGTTCAAAATCAATTCAATGAAGGAAGGATAGTATTTTCAAGACACAGTGCTGAAACAACTGCACATTCACTGCAATAAAAATAAACTTTGATGTAAACCTCACACCTTACACAAAAATTAATTGACAGTGGAACATAAACTTATATGAAAATACCAAAGTGTAATGTTTTTGGAGTAAAACTTGGATAAAAGATTTTTATGAATGAGAGTTAAGAAAAGAATCCTTGTATATAAAACCAAACGGACAATCCATGAAAGAAAAAAAGGATAAATTGGACTTCATCCAAAATAAAACTTTTGCTCCCTGAAAGAAAATGCCATTAGAAGTTAAAAAGACACTCCATAGACTGGGAAAGCATATTTGCAAGTCGAATATCTGACCAAGGACTTACATCCAAAAGATATAAAGAACATACTCTAAGCGTAACAGTAAAAACTTAACCCAAGTAGACAAAGGGAAAGAGACTCCAACAGACAACCTAAGAGGAAATACGGGTTGCAAATAAATATAAAAGAGATGTTCAGCAAATTAACCATGCTGAAGGGGAAAACCCAATATCAAAGGACTACATACCCTATTATTTAATTTATTTAATTTTGAAATTAAAAATTACAGAGATGGAGAATAGATAAGTGATTGTCAGGGCCTAGGGAGCCAGTGGACAAAGGGACATGATTATAAAAGCATAGCATATGGAGGGTCTTTGTGGGCTTGGAACAACTACACATCTTGATTGTGATAGCAGACACATGACTCACGAAGCGAGAAAGTAACAGAGAACTACACAGACCCAAGAAAATCTGTGCCCCTATAGACTGGTAGAATCCAAATGACATTTACATCTCGTCAATAGTGTTGTACCAATATCAATTTCTTGGTTTTCATGCTGTGCAGTAATGGAAGATGTATTAGGGAATTTTGATAAAGGGTATATAGGACTTGTTAATACAATTTGTGCAGCTTCTTGTGACATTTTAATTATCTCAAAAGTTACCCAAACAGGAATCACTAAATTACCACTGCTGCTGCCAACTCATTCACTGTTTGATGACAATGAATATGAAAACCTAGATGAAATGGGCACTCTTCTAGAAAAATATCACCAAAACTAATTAAGAAGAAACAGAATCATTTATCTATAAACATTGAAAAAAACCACCAAATTCCTTAAGCATTTTCAGAATAAACTTTATTCAAGGGAATAAAGCTAAGTAAGACTTTATGATCTGCTGAGAGTAATGTCATGAATGTCAAATTGGCCTCTCCAAAAGAAACACACACTGCTAAGTCAACTGTGTTTCCTTCAATATCTTGTCATTTTTATTATGTAAACTCCAATTATTTATTCAGAATGTGGTATTAAGGGCTCTTCATAATTTCTGCCAAGGCAACTAGTTGTTCTGAGGTCTCATTTTCTCAGAACTGCTGATGTGATTGTTCCTAACATTTAAAACTTCATCTTTTTTTTCTGTATACTTGAGTATTATTCTTGATAGTTATGTTCCAGTATCTAGTAATTTTTACATGTTTTTATTTTATCAAATTTTAATAGGTAATATAGAGAAAAATCTTCTGATCTGGAAAGATAAAAGAATTTCATGTTTTAGTTTGGAGTTCTGGGTTCTGTCTTTATCGTTGGTCTGAGCTTATTCTTACTCCCTTTGTGACAGTCCCTTCCTTTTCTCTTGGTTGGAATGGTAGAGCTTTTTTGATTTGGAGATCCTTGAAGGGAGGCATTTAGTCCTTAGGTAGCCTTTGAAAGCTGCCTTTTCTTAAAATGAGTATAATCTATTTCTTTTCATGTTCATAATAATTTGGAAGTCTTTTCTAATAGATTTCTTAAAGTGCTTTTAATCTTTTTATTTTTCTCCAGTCCACTCTGGTTTGCAATAATCTTCTCCCTGTCTTTCAGTATTCTGGGTTGTGTCCTCACCATATTTACATCAACTGAGAGATCCTTACATCTCACTTATACTTTTAGCAGCTCCCACGACTGTAATGATTTTCCTGGTAGAATCTTGCCTTATACATGTTTTAATCTTCATTTCATCTACACTTGTCTTCTATGTGTGCCTTAGGCCAAGGCTCTCTCTCCTAATTCCATCAGTATTTTGTTTTTCTATAATCTTTTCCTGGTTTAGCTCCTAAGCTGTTGTTGGGGGTTGGCAATATAATGTTATATCCTGCAAATATTCATTTCAGTAATGACTGTGTCTGGCCTGTGACCTTTATGCCATCTAAACGTCAGCCTTCCCTTGGTTTTTAACATTAGTTTAACAGTATCAAGAAACCTGACAACTATACATCCATATTCTACCAAGTGGTTTCTAATTCCTTAACTTGATATCAAAATTCATTAGCGCTATTTTATAATATCACTATTATATATTTGCCATATTATGTATCATTATTCTGTGGTTGAGCCTATCTTATGTCCAGCACAGCATAAATATTTTAGCAATCATGACTAGTCAGTATCGTTCCTGTCATCTGGATTGCTGAAACCCCCGAGTAGAGTGTCATTTGACCAGCTCAGACCCGCCCCGAGTCATTATCTTCATCACAATATTTATGACATGTAGCACCATCTGCTTGAAAATACAAGGTGCTTTCTTCCCATGTTTTTCCCTAATTCTGTCTAGATTTTGCATTACTTTGAATCATAATCATCACATCATTTCACTGCCTAGTTTTTTCATCTCTAGTTGGTCTAAACATCATGGGAACGAGGAATGAACTTCCTTTCTATTTTAGGTATAAATATCTCTTCAGTTATGTTTATTGGATTACTCTTAAAAATCATTCCTCTCTAGTTGTTAACCTTGTAAATATTCCTTTCACTGAGTTACAAAACCTCTTCAATGTATTCATGGTTTCAAATCACTAATGAATTCCTTTCTGTTCTTGACCTCAAATTCTGTTTAGCTTTCATCTTACACAGGAGCATATCATTCTAAAACCTTGATGCTGTGCATATGTATATAAGGCCAATAGAGACTCGAAGAACCTTTATGCTCTGAAGGTGAAGAAAGGTCAGGCTCAAGCTTAATTACAGTCCTGGAGGAGAAAATGTCATGTCATTATGTGGATAAGTACATGTCAGTGTCAGTGAGGTTAAAACTATGTATAAACATAATTTGTGATATTGTTGCTGAAAAAATGAAAGCAACTCACCCAGAGCTTCAAAACAATGACTCCAAATCACCAGTGCAGAGAAGAGTGGGAAGGTCGGGCTGTGCTGGTTGGATATTAAGAGATTTAAGAAAGTGAAATGGTGCTTGGTGTGAAGAACTTGCTTGTAGAAGGTTGAGAAAAGCCAAATATGCGTGAAGGTGGGGGTCGGACTGAAACAGGGTGAGCAGGGCTGTCAGCCTTTGATACAATGACAATGATGGGTACAGAAAGTACCAGAATATGGTGACTACTAGCTACTAAAAACTGACTGTACCAGACGCCCAGTCAGCACATTATGAGGATGTTCTCTAATAATACACCAGTCCTATTAAAGGGGCAGTTGTGTGCAAATAAAGGAACAAGTTTATGAAGAAACCATGCTTAGATATGGTTTATTTATAAATAAACATTTTATTTACCTAAAATGGCACAAAGACATGTGAAGCCAAGTGTGTGTGAAATGTTTCACCATTCCACTCTACCCTTCCCACATACTGCGACCTCTGCAAATGTGGCATTGGGACAATTTTACCAGTCATTATTAAAACATTTCTGCTTAACTATTTCATGGGGGTTTAACACTTGCTTCTTCCACAAAGTAGAAAACACTGAAATCAACAAATTCTCAGTTCATTCTGCAGGTGCCCCCATAACCATCGAATATCTCTTTTTAAACCCTACAGTTCTGATCTCTTAGGGCTGCAATAGAACTTCTAGAAGATAGAAGAAACCAATTTATGTGGCTGATGATTCATATTGCTATTGTATTTAGACTTCTGTGACTCCAGTGTATATTAGGATTATAGTTTTCACTTTAAAAATCATTTCTAATGTTTTTGGCTAGAGAAAATGTGTATGACTCAAAGATCAGAAAGTATAAAGAGGTATATAACAGTTTCCCTCCCACTGCTAGCTCTGCCTGCCCAGTTCTTATTCATGACCCCTTAACACAGGTAACCAGTTATTAGAGCCTCTTATATTTTCCAGAGTTTTAACATTTGTATAGCATATAAAATATGCATATATGCATGTATATGTGTAGACAAATATATACACATACATCTGTATACACACATAATCCCCTCTTATACAAGGCAGCATAGAATACTATGCAGTTGCTTTCTATAGAAATGTATAAAGAGCTTCTTTACATTTTTAAACAACTGCATAGTATTCTACCAAACAAATGAACAATTAACTATTGATGGACACTTGCGTTGATTCAATTTTATTGTTAGTCATTATTGATAATAAAAATATCTGTTTTCTATAGATGCATGTCAGTTTACCTAGGTTAAGACAATAAAGGAAATATATGAAGGGAAAGTCAAGTTCCTTTCAAAAAGAGGGGAAAGGGATGGACTGCTTACTCAGGACAGGAAGATTCAGGGAGATTTCAAAATTCTAGGCCTCCCGTGTAGCTACCCAAATGCTCCTATTCCAAGTCTCAGAATGCCACGCATTAATTAGTGATACCTGGAGAGGCTGCACATTTTAACTAGTGCTGTCTCTCGGTAACAAATATGATGGGTTGGACCTCATTTTCAGTCATATCTGATCTCTAGAGAAGAATATATTCTCAAGGCCACATTGGGAATTTTTGATTCTCTTCTCATTCTTTGAGTTCAAATTTCAAGTCTATAAGCTTTACGTTCCCTGCCCCCTTTTCATTAGTTCTCCAAGGGAATCAAGAGCAGGCAGGACATAAATTGCAATCACCCTGGTCACCAGAGCAATTAAGAACCACTGTCACTCATCATGCCTAGTCATCCACTTGCACTGCATCGTACACCAGTAATAATTTGAGTAACCATGATATTACTACATACCATGAGCGACTAGTGTCATAATTCCCCTGGCACAGGATACCCATGAGCTTATCAAATTTATGGGTAATGGAATACCAGAACCCCCATTTGAGAATGTTTCCTGGGGTTATTCTTGATAATAATTATGTCAGTCAGGGCACCCGCACAGGAAACAAATGCCATATTCGAAGGGTTTAACTAAAGAAACTTTAATGAAGGAAATATATTAAGAGGAATGGTATATGAATTATGTTTCTTCGGAGAAAAGGAATCAATGGGATATATAAAGATTTTTCATAAGGAGTTGGCTCACACGATTACGGAGATTGGCAAATCTAGTATCTGTGGACCCAATGCCCCAGTTGGATTCCAGAGGTCAAAAGCTATTGCAGAATCAGGAAGAGGTGATGTTCCAGTATAAAGACATTTGGCAGGATAATTCTCCTTTACCTGGCATAGAGGGTCAGCCTTTTGTTCTACTCAGGGCTTCATCTGATTGGATGCGACTCATACACATTATGGAAGGAAATATGCTTTACTCAATCTACTAATTAAATGCTAATCTCATTCAAAAACACTTTTTCAGAAATACTCAAAATACTGAAAGAATGTTAGACCACATTTATGGACACCCTGTAGCCCAGTCAAATTGACACAAAATTAACTATCACAGATGGGTAGAGTTAATGGAGCTGAAAAGATATGGTGAATATCCAGGAATTAGCTCAGCAGAAATCTATTACAAGTATTTGGACTGCAGAGGCAATGAGTTATATAACTGGTGTTATGAGCATCTGGTGATTACTATACCCATAGAAGAGACCTTTAAGCATTAGCTGTGATGATAGAAAAACAAAATCTTTCCCAGAATCAGTCTAGTGAAGGCAGGAGTCATGGAACAAATGCCTTGAACACTCTCTTCCTCTCCCTTCCAATCTCTTGATGATGGCCCATCCCTCCATAACTTAACCTAAGAAGTCAAAGGGTAGAGGAGTCTTTGTGATGACTCAATAGAGGTAAGCTTCTGACCCAAAAAGTAGTAGAAAAAGTCTGAGAAAGATTGAGAGGTGGAAAAGCAAATAGAGAAAAGCAACACACTAGTCATTATCTTGAGTAGGCATTTGTGTACAGTAAATTCACAGAAGTGGTCTTTCTGGATCAAAGAATAGATGCATTTATAATTTTTGTAGAATTCTAAACTTTCCCTCTTAGAAATCATAGCAATTTATATTCCTTCCAGTCCTCTATGTGAATGATTTTGCCCCACAGGTTATCAAGTCATGTGCAATCCAGTATTTGGATTTTTGTCAATACAGCTGATTTGTGAAAAGTACCATTTCTGTGGATTTTTATTTTGTATTTCTCTTTTTTATGAAGAATCGTCCAGGGATGTCATTAAGCCTGGCATGTGCTTGTTCCCTCCGCCCTCCTTGCCCTTTGCTTAGCTCTATTTTCAGACAGTGTCCACTCTTGTAGTGGTCCTAGATAGTATCAGGCCTTCATCTTCCAGCTCCAGGTTTAGTCCCAGGCCTGCCTCTCACGAACTTCAACTACACATGTGCCTGTCCTGATATCACTGTGGACAGAGGGAAGTGCGGCTCCATTTGTTCAGCCTGGTATCACAGGACTTACCCTCTTCTATTCAAAGATGCCCATTTCAATACAGTGCAGCTACCCTACCCGTAGTGAAAACTGTGCTCATCCATATCCCAGAAGGAGATGGGATAGATAACCCTAAACTCATAAACAAACCAGTTATTTCTCCAAGTCCAGAATTTCTGGGTGGCCAGTATTCCTCTAAGTTGGATCCTAACATGACTTCTCAGAGTCCAGCAAACCATGATTAAATGAAAACCATAACTCACACTGTATACTTATAGGGAGAGATGATAACTGAAAAAACTTCCATTTGAAAACAGGAGAACAAGAGGCAGCCCACAGTGGTCTTTGACCTGAAACACTTAGGCCCTGGACACTGAAGTGAAATGAGCTCATTAGTCATACAATGTAGCTACTGTGGATGGTTCTTTCTTGCTCTTTATCTTCCATTTAAGGACTCATTTGAACTGGGAACCTTTGACAAGGATGTCCCTTCTCTGGGGAGCACTGTATCAGCATCTCATTTCATTTCCTCATGGAAATTTGGACGCGTGTAATTACCTCCAAGATAGAGCCACTGAAACTGTTCTTGGGGCTTAGGGGTTCTCTGACTGTCAATCTCCCTTAAAACATTAGAAGACAACAATCTTATGGTATGTATTGCTATCCTCATGTCATAAGTTTGGATAGTAAAGCTCAAAACTGTTACATGGCTTTGCCTGAAAGCTGGGGAGTGACAAAACCAATATTTCTGATGAAACCAGAAATCTAGCTTTGTTCTTTGATTCCATACTGCTTCCCTATGTTCCTGACATAAAAGTAGCTTTGTTTGCAATCTCGCTATTATTATTAGCAGAACTTTCACATTTAACAATTCTAGTGGGAAATTCATGCTTGCCACTCCTCCTCCATGCCCTACTAATAAATGTCTGTTAGAAAAAAATAAAGAAACTATCTAGAAAATTTCTCACTTTGTCCTTCAGCCGTCACCCTTTTTTCAGAACATTATTTCTAGCTTTGCAGCGCAGCTCTCTCAGGGGTAAAATAGACCAGACATTCCAGAAGATGGAAGAAGCCTGCTTTTATTGCCCGGTAGCTCCTGGGTATTAGGAGATTTAAATTTTCAAATTTTATTTAATTTTGAGTAAGTAATGCCTATCGTTGAAAACATGTTTCTGTTAAAAAAAAAAAGAATATATGGAAAAATATCTTTTTCACAAGTTCACACCAAAGTTACCACTGTTATCATTTTCTTTGTTTTTTGCAGGTTTTATTCACATCTTTGAAAATATTGAAAAAATTACCTTCTTTTAAATGGAAACACCATTAGGCACCAATCTGCCAATTGACAGATAATCAGATAAAAAAAGATGTGGCATAAATATATACTGGAATGCTATTCAGGGATTTAAAAAAAAGATAAAATCTTGCCATTTGTAACAACATGAATAGACTTAGAGGGAATTATGCTTTAGTGGAATAAGTCAGAAGAAGAAAGAAATACTGAATTTCAATCACATGCGGAATATAAAGAAACAAAGCAAATGAACAGACAAAACAACAATAACTTGGAATTCTGACAACAGAATTGAGTTTACCAGAAGGGAAGTGAATTCAGGTGAGTGCAAAGGGTAGATAAAGCCACTGGACAGCATGGAGGTGGGGGGTGGGAGTGTATTAGAAATTTGGTGGTCGGCATGGTGTGACATCATATATTTGATATCTAAATTTATACAGTATTGTAAAACTATATTACCTCAATATAAATGTGTTAAAATGACCTCATTTTATTTTCCATGATAGTGTATGATATTTTTTTCTCTATCTTGATGATTCTACATGACACAATAACTTGGAAATCAGCTTCAGAGTATCCTGACTATATGGTGTCTAAATTTACTGACTTAAAAAATGTATTGATTAAATGTATTGACTTAGTTCTCTGCTAATAAACATGTAAGTTGATTTCATGCTATTAAAGTAATGCTGATATGTGTCATCTTGTATACAGTTTATTTTGCATGCTTTTGAAAGTATCTGAGGATGCATCGATTTGAAATGTTTATTGGCATTTCCAAATTGCCATTGGCAGGGCCTCTACCAGGGCTTATTCTCCTGCCAGCCATGTATGAAATTGTCTGTTTCCTCAAAGCTTAGCCAACACCGTGTGTGGGTTTTTGCCAATCAATCTAAGAGTGAAATGAAATGATACTTCACTTGTATTTTTTAATCTCTTATAGATGAGTCATTTGAACTAGTTAGAATCATTTTGCTTGCAAGTGATAGAAAGCCTAACTCCATGCAAAAACGAAATGATATTTGTTTTCTTATGATTAAAAAGTCTGGAGGTAGTTGTAGCATTTCCAATGAGCCTTAATTCAATCCAAAGGTTTAAATGTCACCAAGATCTATGATTTCTCCATTCCTTCCTTCTTCAATCTCCCCTAATGCGATTCTTCTTGGTTTATCAAGCTGTGGTTTTAAGTATATCACATACGCGAAGGGACAGAGAAGGAACAGGATGATTACTACAAAACATCCATTTGATAAGTATAAATTGGTCTCAGGTCTATAGTACTTCCTATAATCCACAGGATAGGAAAAGCAGAGTATCTCTGACCTGGAGGTAATGTGAGTTCCTTAGTAACCTGTCTTCTCTGGTCTGTCCTCTGGAAGAACCTCCTAAGTCCTGTATTTTCATGCCCCCAACTAGTTGGAGACGAAGGAGAAGACCCCTTTGGTGGGTTACATTTCTTTAGTAGCTCTCTTCCTTTTGGAATGGACTGAGGGAGTTTAGGATTGCTTGAGGGTTAAACAATCAGTGTGTTGTTCAGACTTGGGGTTTCTCTAGCAAAATAATTACTTAGAACACTGTGAGACATTAACCTGCAATACAGACAGCATATTTACATTTTACAAGTATAGGCACTATTGCTCAAAAATGTTAAGTTATTTTACCTTAAACCATACTGCTGGGGAGTAAGAATGACAAATCCACTATTTGTAACTAAGGGTGTTTAGCTCTAAGGTCTAAGTCTCCAAATGCTTATATGAAAAATTGTGTTTCTAATATAGAACAATTCTATTAGGAAAAATCACCGATCTTCACTTAGGCCCTGCTAAATTCCTCTAATATCCCCTCCTACCCTCCTCCAAAACACACACACAGACACACACACATACCAAACAGGAAATAAAACAGCAAAAACCCCTGAAATATTTTATTTGCCCTGTAGATGCCACTGTAACTACAGGATATTTCTTTCTTGCTTTGCAGTCTAATCTCTCAAGGCTGGAAAGAATTAGAAATTGTAGAAGATGGAGTTCATTCTATACATAATTTATTCTAAAGATGCCCCTTTTATGAACTTAAGAGTTTTATAGCTTCAATATATTAGTTTAGGAAGCCTTTTTTTTCTGAAATTTTTACTTACTGAATTTTTTAATAGTTGTTACAGTTAGAGCATTCAGAAATTAAGATGCATAAATAAGTATTCTTTGAAAAAATTCCCCTCCATTTCTGTTCCTTATCTATCTATTAATTTCATCTACCTAGATTTTACCATGGAAATTCACTTTTTATCTGTCCTTGCAAAGATTTTAATGATGCAACTAATAATAAGCAAAGATTCCTTTCCAACTTCTCTCTTTAATGTCAGTTATGGCCAGTGACTGACATTTCTGTTTCTTTTCCTACAGAGTTAAATATTTTGGAGAGTTTTCCATTTCAGTTACTAAAGAAACACGTTTCTTTTAATGGATTTAGAGTTCTCTACCTTATGAATGAAACTGTCTCTCCAGTCATGAATACTACTATTGTTCTCTTCCAAAAGATGCTGCACTAACCTTGTCCATGCCATGGATGTTTATCTGTGGGATAAATTACACAAAAGTGTAAATGCTGAGTCAAAGGATACACATATTTTCAGTTTAACAAATATGTTGAATTTGCCATCTTTAGAGATTATTAAACTCACACTCTCACCAGTAATATAAAATATCTCCCCACAGCTTAGCAAACATAGTGCATGATCAGTTTTAATTTTACGTTTTGTCAGTATAATACGTGGAAAATGAAATCTCATTTTAAGTTCATAATTCTATTATGAGTGAGGTTGAACAACTTCTAACATGAAGCATTAGAAAATGTTAGAAGTCTTTTAATGACAAGCGGGGAGGAACTCTCAATCTAGTTTTAGAAAAAAGATTTATTTTCTGCACAACAGACAAGTCACAGATAAATTCAGAGCTTCCAATATGTGGATACTAAGGGTTTAAAGTCTTCATCAAGCTCCTTTCTTTTGCTCTCTTGTTTGCTCTCATTCCTGCCCGCTCTGCACATTTCCCTCCAGGTATCCTTTCACTGGCTGCCCCTGGACTGAATCCTCCAGGACTGAATCCTCCACGCCCCATTGGTGGGCTGCACCAATTTAGCATCTGACATCCTCTGGATGCAGGTTACAACCTGGGTTGCCTTAAATATTGACCCATCACAGGTCATTGCAGTTGGGGAGTGAACAACCCTAATCTTCTGGTGGTGACATACTTCAGTTAAAACCTTAGTGGGCAGCAATACAATGGAGTAGATAGAATTATCCACATTCTACAAGTGAAGAAACTATAGCTTTAAAAGATGTAAGTGCCTTTGCCTAAAGCTACACAGACAGCAAGTGACAGGGATAGTAGTTTTCTCTACATATATCTGACAATAAATCTACAATGATTTGCAAAATGGAACTCCAATGGAAAACCAATCGCCATCCCTATTCCTATCCTACTGTCAACTCAGAAAAATAAAAATAAAAGAAACAAAAAATTCTCCATCTGTCCTGTAGGTGGCACCATTGCCTCGAGCGCTCTCTTTTCAGTTGCGCTGCATGGATCTCAGGACTGAAATTCTAAAGCTGGAAGAAAGACCTCTCATTCCGTAGTGCAGCTCACATTTCAGTGCCAGCACTGCAAGTGTAACTGAGATTTCCAGTACACTACTCTGTTATTTTCTTTCTTTTCAAAAAGTATACATTGAAAGAATTTGTAAGGAGTTTATACAGTGCCCAAAATTAAAACATATAATAAAAGGCATAGAGTAAAAATCTTCCTCCCCATCTTATTTCCTAAATCCCAAGTTCCAACTTCATCCTGCCCATGGAAAACTATTAGTTTCTTTTCTGCATTTCCTGAAATATTTACACATCTTCAAGTAAATGAAATGAAATGTAAAAATATTTCCTTGAAAATACTGCATTTACAATTGTTTCTCTTAGCTGTACATCTTGAAAATATGTCCATGTAAGAACAAAAAGAAATTCCTCAGTCTTTTTTACAGCTTTGCATACTCCCCTGTTTGGATATACCTTAAGTTTTTTAAATTTATCTGGACCCTTATTGATAGAAATTGGGATTAATGTTTTACTACTACAAATAATGTTGTGATTAAGAAATGTTTTATTTCACGTGTACCTGTATAGCTGTAGAAAAGTGACTTTGATGATGTGAAATGTAAATGCATCTGTAATTTTGATAAACATGTGCAAATTATCACATGATTGTACCATCAAAACATACCTACCAATAAAATATGATTCCTATTTCACCTTCAGTTGGTCAATATACTGAGTTATCAAGATGCTGGTTATTTGCAAATCTGAGTGTTGAATGTTATGTTGGTGTGGCTTTATTTTTATTTCCTATTTTTAAGTGAGGTTAACCATCTTTTAATTTATTGAAGACCCAGTGGATTTAGTTGAGAGTTTTTTCAAGGGTTAGAAAAACTCATAGTGACTGAAGCAACAAAATTGTTCTTCATTTAACTTATTTCAAGATTCATTCTCTCTCTCTCTCTCTCTCTCTCTCTCTCTCTCTCTCTCTCTCTCTCTCTCTCCTCTCTCTCCTCTCTCTCCTCTCTCCCTCCCTCCCTCTCTCCCTCCCCCCCCCACTCCTCTCTCCTTTCACCTCTCTCTCCTCTCTCCTCTCTCTCCTCGCCGCAATTTCCATTTATTTGAGATAGCCTCTCCTTCTTTTATGTTGTAATACCTCAGGCAGTTTCAGATTTATAACGTCACAACTCCAAGCTAAGTAAAACATTCTGGATGAAATCCTCTTATCATTGACTCACTTACTATTGCTCTGAGCTTTAAAATGAAAGCTTCGGCTAGTCACACATTCACAAGGAAGGTAGTGTATCTACATTTTACAACTGAGTAAACTAAGGCTTGAAGAAGTCACAAAGGTATCTGAGTCAGAGAGAGCATCAGAGTCCAGCACGAAGCCTGAGGCACTGACATCAGTAGTTATCAAAACATAGCAACAGCTAAAGGGACTCTTGGTCACAATCTCCAACCATATGTCCGTAAATTCTTCCCTTTAAAGAGAGAACAAAATAACAAAAAATATTCTCAAAGTGTCCTGTAGGGGACACCTTAATCATGGAATATTTCTTTTGAACACAGCAGTGCTAATATTTCAAAACCACAACCGGAAATTCTAGAAGGTGGACGAAACCTGCTGGGTCAATAAATGTCATCAACAGTTCAGTGCCAGGGTCCCTATATATGTGCTTAAGTCTAATGAATTAGGACCCCATTTCTCTAAAAATTAATTTGCTGAATTTTTGAGTAAGTATATATATACTTAAATGATTCTAAAAGAAAAATAGGATATTTGATATTTTTAAATCTCCCTTCCAACTCTGTCCTCCATCTGCTGATGGATGTTCTCCAAATATGTGATGACTCATTTGTTTCTTGCATGTTCTTCCCTATAAATTCATATGTATGTATGCATGTGTATACATATACACATATATATTCTTTTCCTTTTGTCTAAGTGATAGAATAAAATAAAAAATTAACTGGTTTACAAAAAACACATCTTAGAAATATTACACATCAATATTAAAAGTTTGGATTCTTTTTTAAAAGTATCTATAGTAATCTACCCTATGTTGTATGACATTTGATCTCTTTATAGACATTTAAGTTGATTCCTATCTCTATTATAACAATGCAAAAAATAGCTTCATATATGTTATTTTTCACATGTGTAAGTCTATTTGCAGAACACATTTCTGAAAGCAGTTTTGCTGGGGCAAAAATTCACTTATTTTTCATTTTAATAAAGAGCCCCACATTGCCCTTCATAAACATGACAACAAATTTATGTTTCATCAGCTATATAGTGGACAGTTTGTCCAATATGGTGGTATAGATCATTTTGCTATTCTTATTTTGAATAAAACTGAGCAACTCTTCATGAACTTGAGACAAGTTAGGACTTTTTCAATTGCAAGCATCAGAAAACCAAATACTATTAGGCGGCAAGAAAATGGTTTTTTTTTTCCTTTCTTTTTAAATAAGGCCATGTAGATACTTCATTTCACCCTTCAGATTTCTGGGGCCTTGCCTCTAGGTGAAAAGAAATCTCTGGTAAGGATCTACATTCCCTGAAGCCCTCAGTTCCTGTGTTAAGGGACAATGATGCCTTCTTGGTCCTGGGGCTGTTATTCCTGCTCCCAGATGTTAATGGTACATCACCAAATGCATGACTCTGAGCAAACATCTTACTTGACACAGCCCACTTAGAAATGGATTTTCCAGCCCACTTCTATGCTTCTCAACCTGGAGGGGAAAATCTTCACAGAGTTAATATAATCAGCTCCAGACTCCAGTTCAAGATGGCTGCTGATAGTCACCTGGCCACTCCAAGTGGGTTTTTTCCTTATATTGAATTCAACAAAAGTAAAGTCCCCAATGAAATCCAACTACCCCCTCTCTTCTCTTTCTCAGAATTTGGTCTTTATTTCTTTCCTCTTCTCTTTTTTTGGTCAACCATTTCTGTATTCATCTCCTCCCTCCACCCTCAAAATCTTGTATTTCTTTTCAAAACTACCAGGATACATTTATTACCATGTGCTTGCTGTTACATTTATTATACAGAACCATCTTTGCTCATTTGCTTCACTTATGTGGCTCTTATATAAAAGTCTATCCTCATGACCTAGAGTTAATCTTCTGTGTAATTTGAGAAACAAAGCACAAGAAAAGTCATATTCCAAATTTCAAGTCCAAATGGAATGAGAAAAAAAAAATTCTAGAGTTTAAGAGTATGCCCACATGATGACAAACTATTTAAAAAGAAAACTGGTATTCTTCCAAGAAATCCAATTGTTTATTTCTCTTTTCACTAAATTGGTTTAATTGACCAACTGTTTTGCCTTTAAATGAACACAACCTCAGACTGATGTTTCATAAACCACAGGCTAATTAGAAAAGCCAAGAAATCTATGATAACCTAGAAATTTCTAAGTATTACAAGAGTCTGCCTTAAATGTCATCTTTATTATAGTCTTTTTGCAAAGCAAGCCTGTGTGGAAGTTGTACATATTAGTATGGAAAGAACAAGAGTTTGGAGCCAGCAAACCTAGATTGAACATATGTGAGTCAATTTTTTTGCTGTGATGTTTGGAAAATTTGTAAGCCTCTCAAGAGCATATGTAAAATAATTAGGAATCTATTTGCATTTCAGTAAATACTCACTGAGTTCACCATAATGTAAACACTATGACATTTGTATCATAATATTTATTGTAGAGTCATTTATAGCCCAGATAATGTGCAAAAGTCTACATCGACAAATGGAGATGAAGACCATTTTCTGGTACCAGATAGGAAAGTAGGACATTTCAGTATTGCTAGGGCTGGGTGCAGGGAAGAAAATGAACTTGAAAAACTATAGTTCACTATACCTCTACACTAGCAGAAGGTGGCAAGGAATGGGGAGACATATTTGGAGACCTAAAGTAAGAGTGTAAATGACGGGTCTGGTGGGCTCAGCAAAGACATTTGACTTTCCATCCTAAAGTAAAAGAAATCCCTGAAGGGTTCTAAGAAAAGTAGTAGCATTTTAGATATGTGTTTTAAAAATGTTCAATCCAGCTGCAAAGAAAGTATTGGAAGGAAGTAATACTATATAGAAGAACAAATATAGATAAGAAATAATGATAGCCTCCTCTGGGAAATGCAAGAGGAGATGGAGAGAAGTAAATGAGTAAAATGCAGAAACAAAGTGTAATGATTCATTAGTCAGGGACATTGGAGGAATGAGGAGAACTGGGTAAGAAGCTGAAAATTCTAACTCTCACAATGATGTGGAGAGTGGTGATATTCACACAGATGACAAACACTGGAAAAGGAGTAAGACTTTTGGGGAGGTGGGAAGAAATTGTTTTAAAAAATTGCAAGTGACAATCTTGAGATGTCGTTGGTGTTTGCAGTGCACCTTTCTCATTGGTTATTGCATTTATACCCCTGAAGCTCAAGAAAGATCTGAGAGATACCTGTTTGAAAGTTATCAGCATGTAGATGTTAATGGATGAGATTGGTCGGGGTAATGTGCAGAGCAGAAAATAAGAAACTAGGTCTACAATGGCTGTGGGCCCATCAATACTCAAGATGGTGACTATGTACTGTGTCTACATCTAGAGTCATTGACAGCTTTTAAAGAGTAGTGATGCCAGGACCAATGAAATCAGAGTGTCTGGGGCTGACCTAGGCACATGCATTACTTCAAAGCTTCCCCAGTGATTGAGATATACATCTGAGGTTGAGACTTCTCACTTAAGGGTTAAGCAGAGAGGCAGAGGAGAATCTGGATAAAGATCCAAGTGGTAATGTGTAGTAGAGTCCAAAAACAGGGGGATTTAAAAGAGGAGAGGTCAAGTATGTCAGGAAAAAACAAATGTGTCACTGGGAACTTGAACACTGTCAAGAATGAAGACTGGTAGATTGCTATGGAATATTAGTTTGGATTTCCAATAGCATTGACTTAAGTAAGACAGAATATTTCTCTTTTAAGTCCAAAAAGTCTGGGGACTGACCTAGTATTCCATTGTTAAAATTCCCAGGAGCTTTCTATCTTGTGATTTCTATTCTCAAATTCATCCCGTGGTTTAAATCAGCTGCCAGTGTTTCATCCACATTCTACCAGCAGGGAGAAGATAAAGAACAAGAGGAGCATATTCTCTGCTTTTAAGATAACTTCTCCAAAGACACACAGAGCACCCGTCAGTACTCCACGAGCCAGAACCAGAGCCCTGGACACACAGAACTGCACACGTAGCTAGGAAGGACATGCAGTCTTTACCCTGCACAGTCATGCGACCAACTAAATACCGGGGGTTTATTACTAAGGAAAACGGGGAGACTGGACTGTGAAAGACAACTCATAGTATCTTTTAAAGGGGGGCTTGAAAAATGAATGGGAGCAAAATAGAAACAGGACACATGAAAGTCTTTGAAGAGTTGTGACTTTGCAGAGGAAAAGAGCATCAGGCCTTCACTATCCAGGGAAAAGAAGTCATAGTGAAGTTTTTAAAATTTGTTTTACTGTTTGTTGATTTAGACTGAGAGAGCATAAAATATGTTTAAGAGCTGTTGAAAGGGCCTAAAAGACAAAGACGGTTTGCAGTTAGAAAAAGTACTGGGAACTAGGATAAAGCAGAGAGTGGTGGACTTTGTTTTCTGAGATGAACTTCTCCAAGTACAACCATCTTGTTAAAATGCACACTAGGGCTCAGTAGGTGTGGATGGGATCTGGGTTCTGTGGCTCCAACAAGCTCCCTGGTGCTGCTGCTGCTCTCCTAGCTCTCAGGTTGAAAGGATTGAAAGTAGGCAGCAGCATGGGTGGGTCACGCAGGTATAGTTATTTTGCGGGGGTGGCAGGGAAAGAAGGGTCCTCTCAAATGCAAAAGAATTCTAGTTTATCTACTAAGAATCCTAACAGAAGTTGTACAAGAGGAGGTTTGAGGAGAATGGGAAAAGTTTGTAATGGCTATGGTAAAGAATGATAGGAGATGGCTAAAGAAATATAGGACGGTCAGACAACATCAGGGGTTTGACTGAGTGGACATACTAGTGGTTTCTGCAGTGGTTGTATGGCTTTTCTTTTTTTAACAGTATTCAACAGCTCAGATATAGAAGCACAGAAGATGGAGTAGGTATTTTGAGAAATAAACTTGAATTTCATTTTGGAGAGTACCTAACAGCACACATGGCCCCTAGTAGGCCGACCAAAGTTTTAACCCCCACTTCTCAAAGAGAAATCATATGAGATGTGAGATGGTAATAATAATAGTCAGCATCCCTAGTTGCTGTTTTACTTACTTCTCATCTTTATTCAGTCAAGTCAATATGCCTACTAACTATATATGCTCCCTTGTCTCTGAATAATGCTTTCCAATTTTGCCATGCCTATAATCTGAGGTGCTCATTGAAGGTAGACTTCACCTACATCCATAGAATCCAATTCAATAGATTTGGGGGTGAAGTCCACATAGCTGTGATTTTAAAATCACATTCCAAATGATCCTGATGCTGTTGGTCCTCAATTAGTCCTCAACTAGGCATCTTTGCAATTAACACACACTGCTTTGCTTATTCTGTTTGATATACCTAGAATTCTTCTTTTCACTCATTGTTGATTTAAAAACCTAGTTTAAAACTAATTTCTTCTAAGAATCCTTAACTATCAATTTTAACATAATTAATGTGCTTTTCCCAATAGTTTTTTTATATGTATACTGTTATCCGGGACTTGTTTATGACATCAAGTGACATTATCTCCATTTCCCAGTCTCCCATCCCCACTGCATTCTCCCTAAATGAAGGAGTCCTATCTTTGATCAGAGACATGTTTGATGCTGGAAGGTGTCAGGAACTGTGTTCTGATAGAATAGACAGGGGAACAAATACACGAATGTACAGGGAATCAAGAAACAGAAAAACTGATAGAAAAAGCAAGCAGTGTATTAGAAAATAAAGATGTGAGAAACAGCATAAAGTAAAGAAAAAACCCAGTTTTAGCAAGAAAAGAATCATTAGGACCTGGAAGACAATATGGGTGATTTAATCACAAATAGTTTTAAGAAACATGAGAAAAGGAGTCTGCAGGCAACCTGAAATAGACTCTTAAGTACCTGACAAACCTGAGAAAAATAGGGAGTGAGAAAATCAATGCATTGAAACCCAACAAAGCTTCAATGTACCATCCCTTTTCAATCACTTGGAGGGAAAATGATGTGCTTAGTGCATCCTCCTTCTTCATGTTTGGACCTTTAAATAGGGTATTTGGATTCACAGACTGTAGCCAGCTCAGATTGTCTCTCCTTCCAGCACACTGCCGTACTTTTTAAATGACACCAGCCTTCCAAGCAAGATTGATTGTAAACTTGAAAAGGTTATATGTGATGTAATGAATAACACATGCTATTCCTTCAAGCGCATCTCTGGAGTGGCACACATCCAGCATCCTGCATGTTGTCACAGTTTTGAAAAAAATGGGAAGAGAACTTGTAGGCAAGTCAAAGGAAAATTTTCTATTATACTCACTTAATAAAGTGTTCTGTCTTGAATTCTCTCAATCTGTGAATATACAGTAATTAAAAACTGACTCTTTTTGGTACTCCATAAATGTTCATCAGCAAATCAGTAGATGAATGGATATCAGATGACATTTTGCAAGGTGCTATGAGAATAAAAAAAAAAATCCAAAAATGGGACCTGTCATAATAGAAATGACAATCTAGTAAGAGAAATGAGACATAAATATCCCTTTTAAAAGAAAAACGTGATAATCATTATAGGGATAATATATCGGAACAAGGGGTTATTTCTAATTGCCATGCTAGAAAAGAAATTTTGCAAGAAATTATGTTTGAACTGAACCTTGAAGAATCTGAATGTGTAGATTAAAGGAAAAGATATTCAGGGCAGAGAAAGAATATGAAGCAGACTGTGTTAGAGATGTGTGAATGATGAAGAAAAGTTTAATTTGGATAGAATCAGTACTTCTAAGGATAATACTGGGCAACAATGTTGTAAAATTATATTGGGAATTTGCATGGGGATTTTAAAAGAGTTTTGTATCTCTAACAGCACAGAACTGTTAGCTGCTAACGTTTATTGAATACTTAAAATGGGACAGGCACATATAATTACATAAATTCATCTTAAGGTTCACAACACTAATTTAACATGCAGGATCATCAGGTTCTACTTATCAAAATATAATTGATGCTGGGAAAGGCCAGTTGAAAGATCCAATTTGAAATGAAATGCATGATTTCAAGGTAAATTATTGAGAGAAAATCTTTGATTAGAACAATATCTTTAAATGATTAATATTATGACATACATTTATTTTTAGCTTTCATCAACTATATTTACATAAGTACAACCTTTTCACTAATTACTAAATCTAACAAAGAATAATTCAAACGGATTACACTGCGTGGATGGGGAGGGCATATTATTTTCAAGAAAATTATATGATTGCCTAATGAGATATTTTTCACTTTATATTTTCAACATGATCATAAACAGGGTTGATTTTATAAAATTATGTGAGCTATGAATTTCCTCAGAACTTTGATATCAAAAGCACTCTCCTTTGAAATACTTATCATGTCATTATTCTAGTTAATTTTTTTTTTCATAGAGTACTAACCTGTTTAGCTCTGCCAAATATTTGTCAGATATTTGTGCAATTCAATTAGTTTTTCACTTTTATTGACTTCATAACATTCTGCATTATTTAACCCATTTGTATTTTTGTTTTACAGTCTTATATGCCTAATGGTCATTACCATTGTCTGAAAATGCAGTCTTCATGACTCTCAGAGTCTGAACAATGAACACATTGATAGGTAGGACCAAGGCACACGACTGGGGAGTTTAAATGAAAGTTCAATTCACTAGTCAATATTTTCATCATATCTTGTATTTTATATGAAAACTTGTGTATTACATTTTTAGATGATGAGAGCTCCCTGTATTTTAAGATTCCTGTTTTATAGATGAGAAAACTGAGGTTCAAAGAAGTAAAGCAATATGCCCATGGCTATATGATTCATAAGTGAGAGAATCAGAATTTAAAGGCAGTCTGACTTAGGTGCTTCAGCCCTAAGCAAGTGAAAGGGCAGGTCAAGTGGTTGTTAAATAGAAGTCATGGCCATCAGTTTATAAAACACAGGAAATTCATCTTTCCTCTCTTGTCTATTAATTGTAAGTGCTCTTTTCTCAAACTTTAATTACATAAGTTCTTAAGTCTCAGAATTTGTCTCTAATATATATAATTAATGCTTTAAAAATTGTTAGCTTCAACCAGTAAGTTTTGATATAGCAATCTCTTCATTGACCCATAAGTTATTTAGATGTATGTTTTCAACTTTCTAAACAGAGGATGACTACCTTTTGACTATTCATTTTCCATTTTATCACAGTGCATTTTGAAAAATTTATGTAAATGATATAGAATCTAGATCCACTGAAGCTTATTAAGACTGGTTTTGGAACTATTATGGGGTCATTTTTTGTAAATGATATATATGTGTTTTCTGAAAAATGTGTTGGGTAAAGAATTTCATATATGTATATTAGATCAAACTTTTAAATTTTCCTGAAACATATTCTAAAATTTTGTTTGCTTGATTTATGAATTATAGAAAGAACTGCATTAAAGTCTTCTAATATAATTATAAATTTGTTAATTTTTATTGTAATTTCTCAATTGCTTTTTGTATTTTGTTTTTGTATTTTCAAATTTGCCATGATTGTCATTGTTAATACTAATGCTTAGGTATAGTCACGTTTACAAATATGATCATGCTTATTTTATCATACTCCTCCTTTATGAAGTACCTTATTTAGCAGTTCGAACTGCAAGGGTCTTTGAGTGGTAAATATTTCTTATCTTTGCTTGGAAGAGATTCTCAGATAGTACTTTAGTTGAGTATACAAATCTAGATTGATAGTTACTTTCCCTTTGCATTTAGAATATATTATTCCACCATTTTCTGGTTTTTAACTTTGCTCTTGATAAGTTTTTTGTCTGATAGTTTTGCCTTTGTTGTAAGTATCTTTATTACATTCATGATTTTAGTTTCTATAGCTTCACTGTGATGCATTTAGGTACAGATTTCCTTTCACTTATCCCCCTTAAAAAGTATGTGTTTTTTGATTCTATAGACTCAGGTATTTCATCATTTCTGGAAAACTCGCAAACTTTTAAGAGTCTATTTTTCAATTCCATCCTCCCACTAGGAGAATAGGGATCTTCTTGCTTTACCATGGTTCTTAAAACTTAATGCCTTTTTCCATCTTGTAATTTCCCCATAATACTTTCAATCTAACATCCTTAGATCTAACTTCTAGTTCACCAATTATTCTACTATCTAATCAACTGTTCCTTCAATTTTTCTTATGTTTTTTTCTAATTTGCTTACTATTTTCCCATTTTCTTGTTCCTTGTTAGAATATCAAGTTTCTTATGTATTATTTTTAAAATAATTTATACTATTTAATATTGTAACTTTACAATATCGAGTTTTGGGCTTTAATTTTACTATTTTTGCTCACTCTTGAATGATTTCCTTCTGTGGTTTGTAATTTTTTTATGAGCTACTTTCTTTACTATTACTATTTTTTCCTATGAGAATCCTATGTGGCTTGTATTGTAGATTTTTCCAGTATTCTTGGTTTGGGACAGAAGCTCAGAGAGTATTTTGCCTGGAGACAATATTTATATGAATTCCTTAATCTGTGGTTGAGTGTATCACCTGCTTGAATAGGTTAGATTCAAATACTAAATCAATTTGAGAAACAGGACTATAGTACTAAATTATCAGGGTGACTTTTCATTTCTGTCCCCAAAACCTAGGCAGACACGCACACACACACACACACACACACACACACACACGTATATATATATCTGTTGTCTCTGTTTTATAAGGAACAAATTTCTTTCTTCATCCACAATTCAGTGAAGGTGGTCTTTTCAGGACATCAGATTTATGTGGAAAATAGTTCCAAATTTCTTCTTTACCTGGGACCTGTGTTAGCATGCTTGGGCTGCCATAACAATATATATATATAACATATATTAATAAACTGACTAGACTAAACAATAGTTTCTCATAATTGGGGGTTTGGAAAGTCCAGGATAAGGGTGCTGACATGAGGTTCTGGTGATGTCTCCCTTCCTGGTTTATAAATGGTTACCTTCTTGCTGTGTCTTTTCATGGCAGAGTGAGAGCGAGAGAAAGTGTGCGCAAACTCCCTGGTGTCTGTTCTTATGAGGGCACTAATTACATGAGATCAACACACTAACATTATGTTTTTACCTGACTATAAATACCTCCAAAGGCTTCATCTTCAAAAACCATCACATTGGGGGTTAGGGCTTCAACATATGAATTGGATGAGAACACAAACATTAAGTCCATAATAAGCCAAATTTTTTATCCACTGTCCCATTATGGACACTGATGCCAACCTTCTAGTATATCAAGAGCAAGTCCCCTACTGCCACCCTAAGTCCTATGGCAGCATTAGCTCATTCCCTTAATGATTTCATCTCACTACACTTCTGGGATAAAGAAATCTCATTTACTTTCTTTGAATATGATTCATCATGTTTAGGGGTTTTTGAGCCTTCTAGTGTTACCTTAATTGCCATAACCAGAATTCTCTCATATCCAACATTTAACTTTCATTTGTGTAACCTAAACACATCTTCTGAATTTTCATTCCTTTCTTATTAAAGAAGGATGTTGTACCCAAATACAATTTTCATTCATCTTATATAGTATTTCTGAGAAAGAGCAATTAGAATAGCAATATGCTGCAAATTAAAAATGTTAAATATAGCAAGAACAAATAGAGATTCTCTAATAATTCATTTTAATTATAAAGCATTGATATAACACATCTTATCTGAGGATATTAAAGTGTATTTTAACTGATAATTCCTTGAATAGACCATGAATGTTTCCAACCCAGCAACCATAGAGCAATAAAAGATCATTAGAGATTTGATTGCAAATTAAGTACTATTTAGTCCATTTTTAAAGATTTTAAACACAACTTTTAGGATGTATATTATTGGTTCAGAGTAGGACATTTATCTCAGACCATGAGCCAAATCATTATAGTGGTTTATTTAAAAGATGCATCCTATAGAGTGACCATTTCTGAGAAAAGCAAGGAGTGAAATATATAAATAACCTTTGGGAATTGGAAAGCCCAGTGGTCTCTTTATTTCTGGCTATGTCATAAAAACGCTGAGACAGATCATATTCTCCCAGTGCCTTCTTTTTCCCCACAGAAATAAAGACAAGATTCATCAAAAAGATTAGTTACTATCAAACCTTAGGTCAAAGATAGTGTAGTTAGGCCTAGAGAAGAAGGTGAATGGGGAAACTAAGCTGGTCTTTTAAAATTTACAGTGGGTAGAGTCTGTTTTAGGGTTTAGATCCATGGTAAAGTTAATCCTTCGAGTAATGGCGCTAAAAATCAGAGAATTAAACTGTCTTCCAATGTATCCTCGAAAACAGAAATTAGTTCAAATTCAAGTCAGATCTCTTTTTGAAAACAAGCAAACCTTGACGTTACAGATTAATTCACAAAACGCAGTTTAGAGAGACTCTGCCACTGAAGATGAGGATCAGCTTATTTAAAGCCCTCAGACAGTCTTCCTCACAATGCTAAAGAATTTGTCTTCATTCTAATTTCCTAGGGATGATAGTCAACCATTAAGCTATACCTATTGCTAAAATATGGAAAGACTTCTACACCAGTTGATACAAAGCAACTGCCCTATCTAAAGTGCCTCGGTCACTTGACCCCTTTTCGGTTTCCTTGCACTCTCCAACCCACAACTCTACACAATAAAGATTATTAACTCCTGACAGAAATCCAGAAACCCACTAGAATCAATCTGTTCTGATAAGATGGCAAGAGACTGCCCAGTTCCGCATGTTGTTCTAGGCCTCAGCCTGCAAACCTCACCCAAACAGGTCCTCCAATCCACCCTCTAGTGCTTACAATCTATCTGTCTTAGAAACCTGATTTTATTTAAGTCAGACTCTGACATAAAGATGCATTTTGATTTCCTATCTTCTTGTTCATCCTTGCTGCATGTTTTCCATACCCATGGGATTCTAGAGCTTTAGATTTCACAGATGAAATAAATTAATCAATATTTAACTATTTTACATATTGGCATAATCTTATCAAATTGCTAAAGATTCATTTAAAAAATCTTCTGTAACCATTAGTTCACATAAGAAAGAGCAGAATGCAAATTCAGAATAAAACTCACTAAAAAAAATTATCTCATGAAAGTCACTATATTGTCTTTACCTTTCTAATTTTATCAAGGACGAGGGAGAAATTAACCATGCACTGGTGGTGTTCCACCTTATTTGTAAGTCTGCACTGTATTTCATGTACTAATCAGTTTTCAAGCTTAGCCTCAATGAAACGCACCTGATTCCATTGCTTTATTTGTATAGTTTGGTTTGGTGCTCCAGACCTTGGATGTCACCCTGACTCTACAGTTTAAAATGAAGATATTCTTAACATTGCTATCACTTCCTCCCACATCACTGAAGATGGACAGAAGCCCTGCAACTCTAATGTTTACATGATAGAAGTAGTTCTCTGTCCTGAGGCTGCACAGAGACTGTTTTATAAGCTGCCTTTTTTCCTTCCTATGCAGAACATTGCATTGTCCTTTAACTTACATGTGTATGAGCTAATAATTTTGGAGCTTTCATGGCAAAAAAGAATTGTTCCACAAACAATATCAAATATGTAGTCAGCCTTGATACCAGACAAAGTAGTCATACCTTTCCTATTTAAAATAGGTATCTGGCTTTGAATAAAAAGTTCCTGTAAGGATCTTTTATCTCTATATTCAATCACATCAAAGAATGAGTGTTCCTAATGCATATTATAAAACTACGAGAAAAGGGTTTTTATCTCACTTGATAATTTTACCAAACTGTGTGGAAGAAAGAAAAGGCTTCAGTAACAAAATAGAAAGACATAATTGATTACACTATTAGGAAGCTATTACAACATGAAACAAACATCATAAGATTGTGAGAAGACTAAGCTAATAATGCATTTCTGACATCAATAAAATTAGTTGTTTTACATCTGTGTTATGAAATTTCTGATCTTTTTTGTCCTGTGTATTATTCTATTATGGCATGATGATTCTCATTATGCTTCCCTAAGCCCTATCAACAAATAAGAGTCTAGACTCTAATTAGCTCTATATTTAGTCAAAATAGTCAGGCTTCATCTGTTTCCAGAACAGTTAATATATTTGGTTCATTACTTTGAAAACACTGAGCACTATTTAGCTCACTAAAAATGCACAGCATTAGCTTATACAAGGAACATTCAGGTCCACTATATGATGATTTTATTATTTTCCTATGGCATTGAGTCAAGAAATAATAGCTATTATTTTTTATTTTTTACTATTCACAAGACAACATGTTCACTGTGTATATGCATTATTCATTTAGCTCTCATAAAAACAAATTATTATTCCCATTGTACATACTTAAAAGTTAACTTAAAGTCATACACCTAGAAAGCAGCAGAGACAGGATAGTCTGATTTCAAAGCCTGATTTCTTAACCATTATAAGAAGTATTTGAGACCATAGATTCAAATGTTGTATCTTATTTTGTCAGACCATGTACAACTTCGTCTTCCAAGAGATGGATTCTAGTGATAGGATCAGCCCTGACAGGAAGATGGTATTCTTTCTTTTATTTCTTTAGGTGGGTTAGTTCCCTTCACAAAATTCCTGAATGACTTTCCAATACCACTGGATTAAAATTTCCAAAGTATTTGAGTTCCTAAACACTTGGACTTCCCTCCCTACCAGATTCCTATACCTTATTTCAAACAATTGGGCCTTCTACAGTTCCTGGAATATTTCACATGATTTTCTTCCCAGGATTTTTTCCTGTCTTCTTTCCTCTGACACAAACATTCCTTCTGCTCCTACTCATACTTTCAGGCTTCATTAAACTTTATTTCCAAAGAGGCCTTCCAAGTCTCTCCACCCAAATCAGGTCCTCCTGTACTGTTTTTATCCACAAGACCCGTTTAAACCATTATGACAGGTAATAATAGTTAATTTTGTGATTATTTCTCTTAATGTCTACTTCTCTCACTAAAATGTAATATGTATAATATCAAGGAGGGGGTGGTCGTGCTTACCTCTGAACTCTCCTGAATCCTCCTACCCACACTTGTTAGGGATTATTGTATGAATGAATGAAATGAATGAATGACTGGATGAGTGGTGATAGAGTCATGCAGTTTCATTGTCTTCTCCAGCATATGCCCACTAAGGTTAATGTGTACCCTTGGAACTAAGCAAAGCTATATGATCATATGGGCATGAGTCTATGCTCTTGTCTCTTGCACTAGATAGAACCCATCCTTGGGCTTCACAGGGATTGCACACCAGCATCTCAGCCCTCTGAGCCACAAGGGTGTACCCTAAGTGCTTAGCACTTAATGAAAGAAGAGAGAGAGGAGACTCATGTTTTTAGAGTTGTAAACTAGAAATACATTTCTTCAACATTGATCACAATGGCTAAATAAAATATGCAAAAATATTTTCTTAAGATGATAGTGAAGATATGTTTTAATTCTTAGACTATCATCCTCATTATTGCAAATAACCATAATAGAACATGCATAGGTAGAATTTAATAAGCACTATAATGTTATAGAATCAATAGCATTTTTAGAGATTTTGATAGGAACAAAAGGCATTAGCTATGCTGAGATGATTAATTCTTATTTCTAAAATCTATAAGCTTTGCACTTTTTCTATGCATATTAAACTTGAATAAGTGGGTCGAAAAGGGACAGACAGGAAGGGAGAAATGCCCTGCTCAAATGTAATTCATAATGAATGCTCCTGTATTAAAAACAGAATTTTTTCATTACAAAGATAATTCATGCTAATTATACAAATTCTTAAAAAAGTGAAAAATTAGAAACAAATTCTTTAAATTCCAACAATGTCAAGAAAATATTAAGTAACATATGGTATATTTCCATGCAATCTTTTTACTGGGTCAAATAATCACAGTAAACTTGTATCATACAAGGTTATCATTTTAAAATTTGTCTTTTATTATTTATAAAATAAAATGCACATGCAAATTATAAAATATTTGGGAAATAGAAAAAGAAAAAAGTGAGTTCATCCCATATGTCGCTACTCACAGATAACCATAACTAATATTTTGACATATGTTCTTACAGAGCAAAATCTTAGTCTTTTTCCAGAATATTTCTTATATTACTGTATCATATCATACATATTCATTTTATAGCACGGTTAACACAGAGATATTCACAGATCCTAGTAATTTCTGTGGACTAATAATTTTTGTTGCCTACTTCATTTTACCCACTCTATAAATGTACCACACATTTAATTTTAAACTTGCTTTATTGATTTCATGAGTGGAATTATACACAAGATCATATTGTCAAATCAGACTAACTTGAAGAGTGCCTCTGCAGAAACAAGCCCTATTAATAATTTCAGGATATCTGCAACAGAGAGGTATAGACAATGCAGACAGGGGTCTCGGACATCAAAAACAACTCCAAGGGTCCTTTTTCCCCACATCAGATATGAGCTCTCTGACTTATAATAAAAGATAAAATTTCAGCTAAGGCTTTCAGGCTTACTTCAGCAGCAGGTGGAATGTTTTCATTGTGAAATATCTCCATTTTTTATGCCACAGAGTTATATAACATACATAGTGTTCTTCAGGAAGCTCCACATCACAGATCTATAGATTCTGGGTTTACGTACTAAGCAATTCTTAGCAAGGACATCTTGCTAAGGAAGTCTGTAGACAAGAAGGTTTTTTTCAGTAAATATTATTAGTCTAGGTACATAGAGTTCCGTTTGACAAAAGATTGGATTAGACTAACCTGCCTTTTTCTTTCCCCGAAGGGATAGTTTCTCCCAACAAACTCAGAGAAAGAGAATGGATCCCAGATCAGTTGCTGAGCTTGCTCATTCTCAAAGAGCAATACCAAAAAGAGAAAGACATTTCCTAGTATTTAGCACCTCATCCTCCTTCCCTTAATCCCCGCGGAGAAATGATTTCTAGTGGATGCATAGACAGTGATTCTATGCCTCTCTTTTTCTCGAACCTTCATTTAAAAAATTTTTTTTTTGCTATTTTCTCCCCAAACATTGCCGGTACTCTGTTCTCTTTTCTATTCTAATTCAACTTCAATAACAAGTTTGTTAGAAACTCACATTAAGAACATCGAAGAAGACCTAGATGATCTCAGATTTAGCAATGACATTTTAATTATAATACTAAAGGTAAAATCCATGAAAGAAATAATTGATAAACTGGACTTTACTAAAATTAACAAGTTCTGTTCTAAAAGAGACAATGTCAAGTTTTATAAATCAAAGTTACTTCAATTTTAAAAAAAAGAATCACATATTGGAAGACAATATCTATAAAGCACATATATGATAAAAAAGGCTTATCTAAAACATACAAAGAACTCATAAAACTCAATTATAAGAAAATAAACAACCTGGCTAAAAAATGAACAAAGATCAGAACAGAAACATCATCAAAGAAGATATACAGATGCTAAGTATGGAAGGATGCTTCACATCATATGTCATAAGGGAATGGCAAATTGAAACAAAAGTGCAACACATCTACATACCTATTAGACATGGAGGAAACTTAAATGCATATTGACAAAGTGAAAGAAGCAAGTCTAAAATATGATACTCTTAACAAGGTAAAATTAAAGAGACAATGAAAAGATCTGTGATTGACAGGGAGAGGGGAGGAGGGATGAATAGGTAGAATACAGGGGATTTTTAGGGCAGTGAAACTATTCAATATATTACTGTATTGGTGGATACAAGACATTATGTACTAGTCAAAGCTCATAGACCTTCAAAATGCAGAGGAACCCTAACATGACTATGGATTTTAGTTAATAATAATGTACACATATCGCTTTGTCAAGTATAACAAATGTACCACACTAATTCAGGATGTAAATAATGGGGAAAATGTACTTATCTAGTGACCTACTGCAGGATATTTTGGCTGCTTCCAAGTTTTGTTAATTATAAATAAAGCTGCCACAAACAGCTGTGTACACTTTTTTGTGAACATAAATTTTCTACTCATTTAGGTAGGAACTTAAGTGAGTAATTGCTGCACTATATGGGTGACTAATTTGCCATTTCCTTAATAACATGACATTGAACATCTTTTCATGTTTATTTACCATCTGTATATCTTTTTTGGCAAAGTTTATGTTCAGATCTTTTGCCTACTTTATAATTAAGCTGCTTGTTTTTTCTACAGTTGAGTTTTAAGAGTTTTTCCATTTTAGTAGTAAATAGATGCTATTAAGTAGTTATTAAATTTCTATTTCTAAGAGTTACATTATTTAAAAATCAGCTATGTGAATTTTATAGTTACTTACGCCCTTCAGGTATTTGCAAGCTTTTTCTTCATTTGTTTAAGCTTATAGAATACAATTACCCAAAAATATTAGCTGATACTTCTTGTCCATCATTGTCTGTCTCTATTTTGGCTATTTGCCCAATTTTCCTCATTCAGAAGGTCTTCTTTCCTTATATGCTCTGTGATTTTCAACTGCGGGCTGGATATTGTCCTTGAAACACTATTTGTAGGGAATCTTTAAGACTGTGATAAAGATACCTTCTCTCAGAAAACATTTTCATTTATATTCATTTCTGTTGGGAGTCTATAAGCATTACGAGTCTAAGATCAATTTAGGTTAATATTAAACTAAATTCATAGCTTGATATTTTGGAACTGCTTAGAGGATGTTAATATAGACCACAAATCTTCACAAGGACCAGTCAATAAACACAGCTTCTAAGGACAAGATTTTCTTTTCTTTTCCTTGTTCAGCATCAATAGAGAGACCCAGGGTTATTTGGGAGAGTGATGGTAGGGGTGTAAGTTTGCTTCTTGTCAGCTTTACCACAAAAATGTCGTACCCTGTAATCTCAGTATAATATAGGGAGGGATCCTATTTGACTCTCTATGGAGCGACCCTAGGACTTGTCAAAAATCAAAGTCATGTTCACAGAAATTGTCAAGATCATTCAGAGCAATAATCTCTGACTCTCGTTTTCCTTATAGACCTCATAATTCCTTATTCTCTTAGTAACTCTTTTATGCCTTTAAAAAAAATTTTTTAATGTAAATTGATCTAGAACATTTAGCTACAGGAGGTTTGGATATATTTTATGAGTGAGTTTACTGAGGGCTTGGTTCCAACAAAGTGGGCTGCATTAGTCTCAGAGTAGATGTCTCCCTCCTGTCCTGTGTATCCCCTAGCACAGCAGTATCCTTGAGTCCAATGCTTTTATCCTGAAAGGTTATTTCCAGGTTTCTATCTTTGGCATTCTTTTCTATTTGTATGTTTTCTCCCTTCACTTGGAGATATCCACTGGCATGAGATGAATAATCCTTCCCAATGCTACATTCCTGATTTCTACTCTGAGTTAAACATTTCCATGTGAATGTATTTGTCTGCACGTCTATCACTGAAGTCAGAACCTTTTCTCAGTTCATGCACCACTTACTCATTCTGTCATATTCATTTGTGAAGCAGCACTATTCTTTCAGGCATCATTCTCAAAATGCAAGTCATAACTGATTCTTGCTCATTCTGTGTAATCTGTGCCCAGTGGTCCCCCGACCCCCCGCCCGGCCTGATATCTCCCATCTTAGTCAACTCTATTTTGAGACATAATTACCTCTTTTCTTGATTTCCCTTTCTCTGTTATCTTCCACCTAATCTATTCTGGACATCGAATGCCCCTTTTTAGAAAACTTCCTTGAGTTGATATTTCTCGATAGAACAAGTACAATTTCCTTAACCAGTTGTCACACAAACCCTACATGATCTATACCTAGGCTTTCTTTTCAGGCTTTTACCCACTCTACTTAGGCATTAGATTTACTCAACCACTAACAAATCTCTGAACATATTCTATATTTTTCTATTTCCATACTTTTGCACATTCCATTTATATTCTGGAATATTCTAATTACTGTACCTCTCTTGAAATCTAATCATGCTAGGTCAAATTCTAAATGTTATTACATCTCCCCAAATCTTTCCTCTGTGCCCTAGCTGTTTTTCCTTTTAATAGTCATAGCATCTCTTATGTATCAAACTAAACCTATGAGATTAAAGTTTTTATAGGTAAAAATGCTTGTAGGTTGGCAATTTTGAGTCAATCTAACATCCAACCTAATGCTTTGCATAAAATTAGCTCACTGCCTAATAAATACTTTATTAAATGAATTAATGAACACTTTGACAAAAATAAACACTACAACAATGAAAAGAGATGTCTAGTTTAAGACCACCAGTGTAAGATTCAATTTCTATATCCCTCCAAATAGATAAAGAAACATCTGTATATATATCTATACATATATAACTATACTCTATACACATGTATCTTCATATATCTATCTATCTATCTATAGATAGATAGATAGATAGATATATGAAATTGCCCCCAAGGAAATCAGAAATCACTAAGGTTAGAATTTAGATAATAAAGATAATAAAAGGAGCAGTTACCAATGTTTGCAATTCAAATTCATTTCATAAAGCTGAATGGAAACTGATGATAACCTATGTATAACCAAATGTACTTTGAACTAATTGAATGCAAGGGACCCTTTAAGAACACAGTGTTTTTATAACAACAGTACTATTGAAACATTATGTGATAATTGGAAAATAAAATCAGGAACTGCAATTTAACTTAAAAATTAAAGGAAATTCATTTAAGAGGTCTCTTGGTATTTTACTTCTTGTTGCTAAAAATCTACTTTTAAAAGCCAAATTAACCAGATTGTCCATTAACATTGATCACAATAGCTAGATGATTGCCAAATCTCCATCCTACTTACGATGTTTGAATGCAGCATAATATGAACATAATCACAAGATACTGTGATGCATAACATACCGTTTCCACATAAACTTCTTTCACCATTTTTAAAAGCAATCCTCGGCCATGTCACTACAGTCAGAACCCCTTTCCATGACATATACATGGTAGAAAGCCATTAAAAATTTTTTCTCTGATATTATCAAGACATTGCTACCACTTTGCCCTCATATATCAAAAAAACAGAGTTCATAGATAACTATTAGGACTCAACCAACATTGTCTTTAGTAGTACCTGTAATAAAGACTAAATTGGAAGGCAAAATCTTCTTCCCTCGCTGAGTTGGCTACTTCAGCATATACAGATGTTCTTAGGGTTGAGGCTTTTTATCACCAGGGAAACAAAAGAATGTACTTTGAGTTCAGTGCAAATCCTTTGAAAATAAAATGAGTACATCTTGTTCCACCTGAAAAACAGTAATAATTAAACAATAACTGAAGAATGTTACAGTTTTGATATTTTATTCCATGAACAGATACATATCCACTTAGAAAATCTTGCCTTTTGATGGAATTTTTAAGATAACTATGGTGATTTTTTTTATTATTGTGTGATATTGTGCTTATTTTCTTTTTAATGAGGTCAGGATTGTAGGCATTTGTTGTACTACTGGTGGAGAGATTCCAGAATCTTTTTTATTTCAAACCAAAAGAATTCTCCTAAGTGTAGCTAGTGGCCATCTAGAATATTTCAGTGTTGTATAAACTTTTAGAGCATGTTTACTGGGGAAAAATAAAAACAAAAACACTGAATCACAGGCCTAAGTTTGATTCACAATTACTACAAATGAAGTATTTAATCTTGAGCAGGCTTTTAAACATATTTTTTAACTTTATCTACCTTTCCACGAAATTAAAATGAGACCAATGTCCTACACCTACTTTATTAAGATGCTGTAATGATTAAAATATATTTCACCAAATCTCTTTATAAGATGCAATAAATATGCATACATAAAATACTACTATTAATTTCTCTCACAGAAAGATACAAACATAATGGGAACAAAGAAAAGGTTGGGAAATATCATTGCTATGCATCGCTTAATAACAGGTTGATTTTATTTTCCAAATTAATTTCTTTTGCTGCTCTGCTACTATATTATTCAGGTCATTTAGTGAAGATGGCGCACCTTGTGAACAGAATTATGTATGTCTACTCTGTAAAGCAAGTGGGAGCTCCGTTCTATGATTGCCGCATTATCATCTCCCATTATAGCATGTGTTGTAAATCATCCTGCAAGCAGAAGACAGGGTTGGATCCTCAAATAATCTGTGAACAATGACATTCTGTATAAAAAGGCTACACCACTCTGTACTGAGCATGATGTGGGGGCAGGGGGGTGCGGTATCTCCTGCATACGTGATACTACATTTCCATTAGACAGTCAGATATAACAATAAAAGAAGATCTATTTCTATTCCATGCAACAGCTTCTAAAAGGCATAAATGAAGAAGATACACATCCAACAAAATAGCAAACTGAAAAGCATAGATGACACATTCAAATGGAAAGATAAAGTAGTAAAATACTACACTTGTATGGTACCTTTATGGTAAAACACACACACACACACACACACCACCAACACCATCACACAAAAAAACAACCCAGAGCCTTCTCATGTATGATTCTATTTGATCTTCATAACAACCTCTTAGGTAGGTAGATAAGTATGCTTATTATCATTTTCACATATATTAAAAGCAACTTGTTGAACTCACAAAAAGTTTCAGGTACCCACTCTAGCTTTCTTTCTACTATTTATGATTACATAAGAGGCAGACAAAAACATTTTACTGATTGTATTGCTTTATTAAATTTTTGTGGAATTTATGACTAGCTGAAGATAATGCAAGGTGAAAGACAAGAAAATACTACGATAGTATTTTTCAAGATGGATAAATCTGCAATGCATTATGTTCACACACTTTGTTTTGAAATGGTCATCTAAGATCAGTGTGAGGCATCTACTTGATACTTTCCCTGTAATTGAAATTAATTTGATTTTGATCATTTTACCTTGACCTTTGTGTAGGCACCTTTAATAGGCATTGAAATGAGAAGTATCAGTTTCTTGCTTTTATTGACTTCCCAATAATCTGGATGTCTACTACCACACTGCCATACATCTCTCAATGTCATATACTCATGTGACTTTCCATGCAACTCCCACCAAATAAATAAATAAATAAATAAATAAATAATACATAAATAAATATGTATGTGTTAAGAATTTGTCATTGTCAAATAATTTTCAAGTTTCTTTCACAAAAGAGATCAATCATTTCCCCAGCTTGAGGAAATATTAGGTTTTTCAACAGAGAAGGAACCCTTCAGTTAGGGCCCTCAACATTTTGGGAAACAGTGGCTTGAAGTGTTGAAAGGAAGAAAACTCAGTGAAGATAGTATAATCTATAATTCTGGGGCTCCTAAAACTAGACTAGAGGATGGGGACATGATAGATTTTTACTCAGTCTCTGCTCTTCCCACACCTCAAATGGCGTAAGTGTTCATTAGTGATGGCTGGTTAGATGGGTAGGTAAATTAAAGGTGACCTTATACTAGGCACTAACGTCTTACAGAAACTGCATCTTAACTTTTTCTACCTTTAAGCTCCAAAATTGGTTCTGAAAGCTAACCTGTGGCAAAATCATCCAAAATTAACATTCTTTTTAACTTTATATTTTATTTGCCTTCCTGACCTTTTTGACCCACAAAAACAAGTACTAAAAAACATGGTAGCTTACATTAGTCACCGCGTAATTTTATATAACATCTGTATGACACATGCAGGGTGGCTATTATAACCAATACTTCTTCAAAGATTAGGAAACCTAAAACACAGAGAAAGTACTGCAGTCAAGTATTTGGTTCACGTCATCTAAACACTCAGCTCACATCTTTCATACAGATACTCTGCTATCTATTGTTTCTAAAATCCAGCTGTCAGCTATCCCTGAGTCCTCTAGTAGCTTTGTGATAACTAATCATAGGTGTTTAGACTTAACACTTCCCAGAGATACTTAAAAATTTGGAAAATGGTAAAGGTTCTTTTTCTTTTCTTTTCTTTTCAAAGCTAGGATACAAAAGAGTGAGATTATAAAGTGAAAATACAAATGAGAGAGGTTGACAGGCTTGACCAGAGAACCCCACCCAAAGTTCTCTTTAGCCACCATTTAAAAATTACTTTGCTGATTAATTGATGTATTCAAACACATAGAAAAGAGAAAAACAAAACAAAATAAAATTTTATGTATCTGTTAATAACATAGGCAGCTTCTACATACAGAAATATTCTTCATAATATTCTCAATAACACACGCAATTTCATATAGCCTTAGTATAACAAAATTAAATGTCTTCAGCTAACTTATTTGCTCTATAGTATTTATATTATAACTTGAATTAAAGTTCTGCTTAAAAGGGATCTATTCCAAATTTCAGGATTTTCCGTGCCCTTTGAATACTGTCTATAAAGACCACTGGGAAAAAGTTTCAATTTATTTTTGTTTATTTTGTTTCTTACCTACCAGCTTCTCCCCTTAATTCCGTTTTTATTTACTTCAGTTAAGACCACCTTGACATTAAACTTGAATTTGGGTTATGAAATCTTCAGGTAATACTCAGTGCAGAAATTGTTTCCATTTAAAAAAATGGGAAGGGATAAGAAATTGGTAAAGATATGAAAAGTGTGGTTCAACCAGTAATATGAGACAAAGTTAATTTGCTAGGTGTACAGTCTTATATTACTATATTACAAATGTGATGCTTTAATATTTTAACCACTGTATTTGAATATAAACATGAATCGAATATGAATATTTGTAGTCCTATGCCTTTAGCATTTAAATATATTTTTTTCTGATTAGGAGTCTATCTCATAATGCTAACAAAGTTACAAAACAAAGTTTATTAATAACTCTTGCTCTGAATACTTGGGATACAACAGGTTAAACAGAAAAGAGCTCCAAAATACATAGCAACCAAGACACAAAAAGAAATATTTGCTGTAGTGGTGAAATGGAAATAATTGAAAGTAGATAGACAAGATATATAGTGTAGGAATATAATGTATGTAAACTGAGTTTGTAAACTGTAAAAGGGTTATATGAAAACAGTGATGCTATTATCCCTATTAACAATATTAAAGTATAAATAATAACATGTACTTCCTCTTGAAAATTATTCCTTTTGTCGAGCACTAGCATTCCATTCTAATGGAAACAAAATTTTAAAAGCTTATTTGATCTTCATCCAGAATACAAACTGAATTATAAACTACATATGTCCTTCTTCCCTATCTAGGGTTTTTATTTTCCTTCCAAAGAAAAGGACTTGCACATATTAAGTATGTCAATTTCCTTGTTTCAAAATCTGTGCTCCACATTCTGGTCCCTAAGAAAATGGAAGATTCTTGAAAAATATCATGTAATGATGTATCTTGAATTTGAAATGTGAGATGCCTACCCATATATTTTCCTATTCCTATAATTTTCTCCTCCATATAAAAGTTTTACATTTTCAGGTCAAGGATTTTTTTTTCCATACTTATTTCAGTATTTCTCATGAAAGGAGACATAAATATCACTTTAGATAAGAAATATATCATGGAGGAAATTGAAGAAAGAGTTGACGAAAATCCTAAATTGGCCTACAAATTCAATGCAGTATTTCATAATTCCACTTGCAATTTTTGCAGAAAATGACAAGATCCTATTATAATTCATATGAAATTCAAGGGAAGCAGAATAGCCACAACAATTTTGAAAGAGGATAAGGTTGGAGAGTTCAAAATTCCCAACTTCAAAACTTACTACAAAGCAACAGTGATCAAGGCAATATGGTACTAGCACAGCATAGACATAAAGATCAATGGAATAGACTTGAGTCCAGAAGTTAATCTATTTACCTATAAATAACTGATTTCAACAAAGATGCCAAGACCATATAATGGAGAAAGAATTGTCTTTCCAACAAATGGTACTGACAGCTAGATAGCCATATGCAAAGGAATGAAGTTACACCCTCATCTCCTATCATATAAATAAATTTATTCTAATGGATAAAATTTATAGCTTAATCAAAACAAAAAGTATAGATATTAAGTATAAATCTTCATGATCTTAACAGGTTTGGCAATATATTCTTAGATATAACACCAAAAGTGCAAGGAACAACAGAAAAAATTAGCTAATTGGACTTCATTAAAATATAAAATTTGCATCTCAACAAGAAATGATAAAACATCCCACAGAATGGGAAAGAACATATGTACATCATATATCTGATAAAGGACTCCCATCTAAAAATAGATGAAGAACCCTATGACTCAATAATAAAAAGATACCCTAATTAGAAATTGGGCCAGTGTACGATAGACTGAAAATAGAACTGGTTGAAAGACTATACAAAAAAAATTCAACCCCCAAATGAGTTTCCAAAGCCTGAATTACCTTGCCCCCAACCTCTGCAAAAGACTGGACAGTTATATTTTGGTGAGAAGGACCAGAAGATGAAAAGCTCTGAGACTGAAAATAGGAATTTTTCTGGAAAAGCTTGCTGGATTCCCAAAACACTGTCAAATGAGTTTATAGCCCCAAGAAGATTCTCTCTGCCTAAGCTGACCTGCCCAAAAAGAAATGTGATGTTCCTTCTCAAATTGCAGTAAAGTCTGCTAAAGCACTCAAAGTGGAGTCAGCATACCGTTCTCGTTGCACAGAAATTCTAATCATAAATTAATTTTTAGCAATTGGCTTCTAAACATATAAGCACAAAGTCATTAGAAATTTTAGAAAAACTCTATTGTGAAGAATTATATACAAAACACTTCACACTTATTATTTTATATAAAATACATAAAAATATGACTATAATAAATATGCCTAAAGTCACGGGAGAAAATATCCATCCAATCAATAAGAACAAGATGCCATAAAAAGGAATATTCAAAAAGTAAGAAATAATCCATGAAAATTGCAAAGACATGGAGAGAAAAGGTAGTTAAAAAATTTTAATAGATGCCTTACAGGATAAAGATGAGGACGTCTTGGGTTTGCCCTGGTGACTTAATTGATAAAGCCACTAGACATAGTTCACATGCATCCCAAGGACCCAGGTTCATGACCCAGGGCTGGGGAAACAACCAAGAGGAACAACTAAATAATATTAACAAATGTTTTTTCTCCTCCCTCTTCCTGCCTGCCTCTCACTCACTTTCATTCCTGCCTATAGGTTTCCTTTTTGAAAAAAATTAAAAAGATGAGGATGTCTTTGGGAAAGCTGAAGATAAAGTGGTGGAAAGTGAGAGAAAAGAAAACTAGAGAACTCATTCCACAATGCTCATGCTTCAATTATTAGGAATTCCATGAGAGAACAGTGACAAAAGGAAAAATAAAGCTCTCAAAAAGACACTAGGTGACAATTTCCAAAAGCAAAGGTCATGGTTAGGCAAATTGAAAGAACTCATCTACTGGGTATCATGAAACTTTAGAAGACTAGGGTTAAAGAGAATTTTCTCCAAACCATCAGAGAGAAATCTAAGCATGAAAACCAAGCAAAACATAAGACCCAGGAATCAGAGGATGTACAAAACAAGAGAACTGAAGGTAAGTGCAGGGCACTTGTACAGATGGCAACCGGTCCATTTTGGAAGAGGGAGACAAGGAAGCAACGACATGACATCTCCAAGACCCACACACAAAACAAAGCAACTAAGAGGTCAGTTGATGTGTTTGCCATATTTGGAAGAGTTTAAAAGATCTGTCAGAGAAAAGTTGTTGCTGAATTAGTAAAAGTTTCATAGAAAATTAAGCAAACAAAACAAAACAAAAACAACCCCACATGCGATTATTTACTTCAGAGGAGCAAAACAGAGAAAGGAAAAGTAATCATATTTCTTTGATATAATATTTACATATACATTAAAATGTGAATATTTAAGTGATCTGACCAAAATTATGACACAATCAAAGTAGGACAAGAGGAAAATGAAGTGGGAAAACATATCACAGGACTATTCTCAATAGCCAAGATATGCAAACAACTGAAGAGCTTGTTGATAGACGGATTAAAAAATTATGGTTGAGATATGTGTGTGTGTGTGTGTGTGTGTGTGTGTGTGTGTGTAACATTCAGTCTCAAAAAGAAGGAAATTCTGCCATTTGTTAAAGCATGGATAAACCTGGAGAAGTTTATATTAAGTGAAATAAGTTGATCACAGAAAGACAAATAGTGCATGAATCCACTTACATGGAGCATCTAAATAGTCAGACTCATAGACACAGAGAACAGAATGGTGGCTTCCAGGTCTGGAGGGAGGGGAATGGAGAGTTGGTGTCCAGTAGGTGTGAGGTTTTCATCATACAAGATGGATAAATTCTAGAGGTCTGCTGCACAGACTTGTGCCTACAGTTAATAATACTGTACTGTACACTAAAAAATTATAAAGAGAGTGAGTCTCATGTGTTCTAACAATAGTATAAAAAGATTGACATTGAAAATAAGGTACTTGGTGAGAAAGGGGTCAAATAGCTTCTATATGGAAGATATTATTACCCTTTGTTTTAGTGATTGAATTTGACTGAATATTCACATCTTCTCTCCATTTGGCCTGTGCAGAGCAGTAATCCCAGTGACTGCTCTCAACAGTTTCCTGCTCCTGCTAATGCCTTACACTTGAAATTACCTAAAACGTTGGCTGAGGCTTTGACTAGACATCATTGCCTCAGTAGAGATCCCAGAAAACAGAAACAGCAGACAGAATGGAAAGAGTTTGATAAGGTTGCAAATGTCACATTTTGGTATGTGACAAAAAAAAATTGTTCTGAAAGAAGGAAGGAAGGAAAGAAGAAAGCAGGGAGGGAGGGAGAGAAGAGAAGAAGAGAAGAAATGAGGAAGGAGAGGAAGAAACAGTTTAAGGAAGGAAGGAAGGAAGAAGCCTATTTATTTATCTATTTATTCATTTAATGTTTTTATCCTGGTCTGTGTCCCAGGTCTCAAACCCTGGCCCTTGGGTTTTAACATAATCTGCACGCCAGCATCTCAGCCTCCTGAACCACAAGGGTGCAACCCCCCTCATATTTTTTACTTATCAGAAAAACAGTATAAAAATCTAAGACTAGAAAATATATGTAGCAATATGAGAGTGTTTTTAAAAATAAATATAATGCAAATGAATGGAGGAATAAAATTGACTATTCAAAAATATTATTTCAATAGGAGGAATAGAGAATGGCTTCACGGGGAGGTGTCTGTCAGATTTCTGTTGCTTACAAAAAACAATTCCACCTGATTTTCCAAAAAAAGGGAAGGTGCTGGGCTTTCACTTTAAGGATACAGGTAATTCCTGGAACCTAAGTGTGGAGAGATCAGCAGAGCCTAATGAGTGACTAGAACCGGGATTCTGATGCCAAGTAGAACAGATGTTATTGCATTTGACCCTTCTGAGTCACAAAGTATCTGATCATTGCTTTTCCTTCTGCATCTACTTTTACTTCAGTAGAATGACTTTCTCTATCTCTGAGCACAGTAGTGCCAGAATTGCATCCTTGGCCCCAAAGCCAGCATCATCTAGGTCAAATGGGGATGATCAGAGCTGTACTAAAATTTCTGAATCCCGGTTTGAAATTACAAGTGAGGATCTGAGTGTCTCAACTTCAGTCAAGTGTCAACTCTGGTCATATCAGCAATAGTTAGAGCAGAGGAGACATGTATTACAAATAAAGCAGCAAAAATAACTACTACAGGTAGAGAGTGCAAGGAATTCAAACAAGGAGCAGGCAGAGGCTAGGCAGAAACCCTAATAGGTGTCTATTATATATTTTTGAGATAGATATTTTTTTAGGCAAAAGAGACATGAATAAAGAATTCCAGGCAGATGAAGGAACTGAAGCAAAAGCAGGAATGTATGTCCTGTCTCCATTTAGCTAGTATAGGACAGTGAGGGAGTATAAATGCAAAACAAGGTTGGAAACAGATGCTATGACCTGTAGATGTAATTCCACTCTTCATCTTTGCACCCTGGCTGAAGCAGCCGGGTTCTGTTTGTTCTTTTCTGATGGTTGCTGTGTTTTGTACTGGTAGAGTGCTGAGAGGATTTGAAAACCAACCTGCTCAGACCTGTCTGCAAAAGCTTACAGAGGTAAAGCAGCGAGAGGGCTGTACAAACATCCAGTGTATCTCCTACTTAAGACTTCAGGGAACATTTAATATCCTAAATCCTCAATTAAACTGGTTTCATAATTATTTTTTTTCTAGTGGCGTTCTACCAAAATGTATACTTAAGAAGCATTTATAGTATCTTGGAGAGAAAAAAAGATTTTCAAGTGTCCTGTATAATATCAGATCCTGAAGAAATCTGATATTAAGAGAGGAACTAACTTGATAAAAAAGTAGAAAAGTTTTCCTGAAAAAAAACAGGGTAAAAAATATGTCAAGATTCTTTGACAAGACAAATAAAATGGACAAACATCTCTGAAGATAAAATTTTGTAAAGGTAAAGATATATTAATAAACAATATTAGTCATAAAAATCAAAGATGCTTCAGTGATTTAAAAGATAGCAAATGTTTTAAACAAGTTTATATGATGCATTTGAAAACTCAGATGAAATGGATAAATTTCTAGAAAAAAATGACAACCAAAATTTAATTAGGAAGAAATAGGGTATGTAAATAGTCATCTACTATAACGGGAATTTAATCAGTTATAAATCTTCTCAAAGAAAAAAAAACATGTCTAGTCAATGTTGCCAGCAATTTTCAGCAAATAATCAAGTAAGAAATAAGTCCATGAACATTCAAGGAAAAGAATTCTAATCTCAAACTCTCTTGTGTATAAAAAACTGGGCATCTCCTTAGCTCACTTTATTAGGCTAACTTTCATACAAAAGCCAAAAAAGCATGCGAAGAAAATCACAGCTTATCATGCATATGAACACAAATACAAAAATTAGAATATTAACAAAAACAATCCAGAAGTCTATGTGCATATGCATATCTGTGTTTTAATTATTCGATTGATCCTAGGAATACATGTTTGATTTTACTTAAGAAATCTATCAATGTATATCACAATATTATTAATGAAGGGAGAAATCACATCATCACCTCAAGACAGAAGAGGCAGCTAAAACTTTTTTCTCTAATTTTCTGAATTAAAAGAAAGTAAATTAGCAATAAAAGAAGTCATCCTTAAACTGACAAAGGGTAGTTGTAGAAAGCCTATAGCTAGCATAATATTTAACGGTGAAATATTTAAAAGATTCCTTTCAAGCTTAGAAACAAGTCAATGGTATCTACTAGTACATATTTATAATATAGTACTGAAGGGCTAGCCAGTGACTAGACAAGAAAAAGTAATAAAAGGTGTGAGGACTGGAAAGAAACAAAGTCGTCATGTTTATGGATATGGATATAACTGTTATATTACAAATAAAAAGAAACTACAATAAACTATTATCTCTTAGTAATAAATGAGCACAGTTAGAGGATATAAACTTAATATAGAAAAATAATTTACAGCAAAACAAAATGAAATTAAAAATACTTTTTACATTAACATCAAAATTATAAAATATCTAGGAATAAATGTAATAAAATTGTTCCAAAACTATGGAGAAAATAATAAAATTTATTGAAAGACAAAATCTAAATATTGTACAAAGTAAAATGTCATAATTTTCAACAAAAAAGTAAAATAAAGCCTAAATAAACACATATACATGAATAAAAAGATGATACACCATAGAACCACCAATTCTTCACAAACTGATTAGTAATATCAATGGTACTCCCATCAAAATCCCAATAGGCACTTTGTGATACTTGAAAAACTGATTTCAAAAATATGTTTGGAAGAGGAAAGGAAGAAGGAGGAAGTAGAGGGAAAAAGGAAGAACTCACTGTATCATATACTTAGAATCATTATAAAGTTGTAATATTTAAAACAAAGGGATCTTGTCATGGGATAGTCAAAGACAACAGAATAGAAAGCTCCAGAACAGATCAAGTGACACGTGGATCTTCAATGATGATAGAAAGTGTATAGCAAGTCATTGAAGAAAGAATGTACTTGGCAATAATTTATACTGGTACACTTGAGCAACCACAGGTAAAAAATATGTATCCCAACACAACCTATATTTAAACACCAGTTTCCTTAAATTTTAGTCTTAAGTGAGAAAGGCAAAGTTAGCAATATAGGAGAATTATCTTTTTGATGTCTGCATAGGGAAGGCTTTATTAAAATATGAAAACCATAAACAAAAAGTTAACTTCTACCAGTTTATTCAAAAGATCTAATAATAACTAAAAGAAAATACACAAACTGCGATGAGATTTTTTTTAACACAAGAAAGGATTTAAATTACAAGTGTTCATATCTAAAACATGTACAAAAATTAAAATAAAAAACCTGCACGTTAATTAAAAAAGAAGAAAACAATTCAATAAAAAGGGAAAAATTGTGAATAAGGATTACACAGATGAACAATCATCAGTGGCAATAAACAGGAAAACATGTTCCCACACTGTTAGAACCAATGAATTGCAAATTCAAATTAAATGACATCACACCCATGAAACATCGAAATTGAGGTCTGACAACACTACATGCTGTTGATGATGTGAGAAAAGGATGGATTCTAGTCAACTGGTAGGAGTGAAAATTGTTACCACAACAATCATAGAACATGATCTATCATTTTCTAAAATAATGAAAATATGTAAACCCCATGACCTAGAAATTCCACTCCTGGCAATTCATGCGCATATGTACCAGGAGATATACCTAAATACGTACGTAGCAATGCTGTATTACTTCAACAAATTCCAAACAATCCAAATGCACCTTCACAACAGACCAGCCGTATGTTACTACAATAGATTACTGTGCACTAGTGAAAGTAAATGACTTACCACTACACAAAACACTAATTTAAAAACCAATTAATAAATAATATGTGTCATGATTCCATTTATGCAACACTAACTTATTTAGAAATTCAAGTAAAAGACAATGTTATTATGAAAAGAAATTATAGATAGAAAATGCTGAATCATAGTTATTTGAGAAAGGCACCGGGACACGGAAGAGAAAGGTCCATATAAAAAAGCTTGGAATTCTTGGTAACATTGTTTCTTGCTTAGACAATGGATAAGTAAATTGTCACTATATTTATTTTTTATATCCTATGATTATTCCATAAATATTTTTATATTTACTGAAATCTCATTTTGAAAATTCTTAACAATTATTTAGGTATATTGAGCACAATAACAACTTTTCCACACTCCATAGTAGTATCATCTGAAGAAGTCTGTGCCCTGGTCCAAGAATTCAACCAGGCAAGGTTTGTGGCAGTAAAATCCCACCTACAGAAATGAATGCATCAGATCATTGTAGACTGTCACACCCAGTCACCTCATAAGTTCTCTTGTTCCAATGCTTCTTTCACCAACCCATCTCCCAATTATAAATTTAACATTCCACGTAGATTTGCTCACAGGGACAGAGGGTACTGATCAGCAAACATGAGTCACTGAGAGCTTGATAGATCCATTTCTCACTTTAATTTAAAGCTGACATTCTGGCTGATATTTCAAGTTCTGTAAGCATCCTCAGGGACAATCTATGCCTACTGAAGAGAAGATGGAAAGATGAATCATTCTAAGGACAAGTGGAGGGGGAAGCTGAGAAGGAGGCAGAGAAGCTGAAGGAAAGGTGCCATCCAAAGTGACAATTCAGATGCAATAATAAGAGACTTTATTATAGGGGTACTCAAACCAGCTGCAAGTTTTGAGTGTTTACAGAACAAGTATACAACTTAAAGACTGTATGTGCCATATCAGAAGACAGTAACCTGTAGTAGAGAAAGTTTTGAGTCAAATTTTATTCACATACTGGTTTCCTCACTAATAAAGTCCCTAAGTCTCAGTATAGTCACCTGTAAATGAAGATATAATACTGTGTGAATAAGGCTGATGTGCTTCAGCTCTTCTCAAAGAGGTCATTTGTTAAAATGGAGGAGTTTGGGCTTCAATGCTAGATCCCAGCCTGTTTCCAGCTTGCCACAAGACTAATTTTTTCTCATCTATAAAATGGAGCAAAGAGACTTACTTTGGGGATGTTTTAAGGTTTACAGAGCCAAGTATTGACACTGAGGAAGTTCTCAACAAACATTACATAATATTATTGTATGGGTCCACATTAAAAAGTAAGATCAGGAAGGGCCAGGTCATGAGCCAGAGAGACTCTGGGAGTAAGGTTAGAGGATAGTTTCTTTGATAGGTTGTCAGTATGAACTGAGGCAGAAATGAGAAAAAAGGAGTAATCAATAACTAGATGCTATAAAGTAAGGAGGAAGCACCAGGCAGGAAGGAAACTGGTCTTGGATTGGTCTGGTTATGGACATCAGCAACTCAGACATGGGGACTTCTACCCAAGGACAGATGTCTACTGGCTGGAAAAATAAGCAATACTGCCAATCAGTTTCAGAGAACTCTGAGTAGCAGATGAGTAATCAAGATAAGAATTTCAACCCATATGTGGTAGAGAGGCAGGTAAGATGGGGACTTAGATGGTGAAACTGTGGCTTAAATCAAAGTATTAATGACATATTCAAAGGAAGATCCCAAAAGATCATAACAAGGCTGATGGATGCAGAGTCAGCTTTGGCTACTTCAATATTCTAACCAACTGGAGTCATCATTCTCTCCAGGAAAGAAAAGTTCAGGCTCTCTGGGCTAACCTGGGATACAGTGTCAGAGGAATTCATTCTGTCAGTGATGGAGCATTGATTAGCCTGATTCTACAGAACTAAGATCAGATGGAAATGTTCTGTGAAGCAGCATGAGAGACGAAAGCTAGATACTAACCAGTCACAATCCAGACCAAGACCAGGCAAAGTCCCAGGCCTTAGGATGGAAAGTGGACTTAAAAACTCCTGTGTAAAACTTGGGCTAGCAAAGGCTTTTACAAGCAGCATTTTATAAGATGTAGGAGACCTTGAGAAATAACATGTGGGTGGGAGCAAAGTCACAAAATTCACCTGATTTCACTGGGCAGGTGGCTACAAGTCTCAGTTGCAAAGGTGGGGGACCGCTATCAGCAAGGAGCCAAGCTCATTGCATCTCAGAATGGCAGAGGTTGGCAAGAAGGGCCATAGGCAAGTTAATGACCACAGCATGCCCAAGACTCAAACCCACACTCCTTAGCTTGAGCCAGTTCTCTACCACTCTTTGGAATGACAGAGCAAAATACTACTTACCAAGATGTCTGTCCCTGGATTCTTCGCTATGCTGGATGTAAGTTAGAGAACAAAAATCAATTTCTTGAAAGAATTCTGTACAAAAGATTGTATTATTTCAAAGTACTGTGAAGAGTTTGCTAAGTTGAGTTGGGAAATAACTTTGAAGGAATAAAATTGTACTTCTTGAATAGAAAACCCATCCAATTTCAGAATAACTCTTTCAAGATCACTTTTCTTCCTGGTTTACCTCTCACTGAGGACTTGAAAAATGTTCTGATAGAGCAAACGTTTGCTGGTGACTGCTTTGGTTTACTTTACAGTTTTAATTAATATAAGTACCTGCATTGTGTCTTAAGAAACTGTTTATCACTTGACTTAAACATGATTCCCTTAGCAGGTCACTGAAGAACACTTTGATTTTTATGTTTGGGTGGATGGGTATTTTCACTGTCAGTCTAACCTCTTTTGTTAACATCAACATTGTCCCCAAATATTGCCTGGCTGCTTTTGAAAATTAATTCAGCAAAGGTTTGCTATTGTTGAAATGTACTCCAACTTCAGAAGAAATAAATCCCTTCAAATTCTGCCTTACATATTGGGGGGCTGATCCCATCTCAAGTTACCTTGGGGATAAAACTCTTAGAGAAATAATTTTCCAAGCCCAATATAAAAGGTTTAATATTATAAAACTCAAGATGTTTAATTAATTATACTGTCTATGATTCTTCTATTAATCTGTGTTTTGTGATTAAATATTAAATTTATTCTCACATGTCTCTTTTATGACATATGTCATCACTAAAGCCACAAGATTCATCAGTAAAGCCATCATCGTTATCATTTCTGATGCTTGGTTCTCTCTATAACTCTGAGGGAAAACAATCTTATGTCTTTCTTTTTTTCTGGCTTAAAGATGAATTTAAATATTCTTCCACTAAAAATATATGTCTACCAGGCCCAGCCTCTGTGCCCTTCTAAAATTTTGATATTTCTCTGGAACCTTTCTTAGGTTTCGAAGTTAAACTAGCTCCAAGACTATTTTTGAAGAATTGGAATAATGTTTATATATGATAATAATAAAACTTACTCGTGTGTGTTTTAAGTAGGCACAGTAGAGCTATTTTCTGAATGAATGGCAAGAGTTATTACTTTTATTTGGAACTATTTGTTTTGGGTTATATTGTTATTCTATTAAAGAACAGCCTGTGGGCTAGTTTAGAAGACATGATACAAAATGAGAATGAACTTAGTCAATGTTCTAACTGTGGAATCACAGAGGTTAGATTCTTTGTTGTCAAGTATAGAATCATTTACTGGATTCTTCTCAATCCCAGAGATGTCCAGCAGGCACTATGAGTGAGTTAGAACTGCCATGTAAAAGGTCGTGGACTCCTTCTGTCCTGTTTTCCTTAGTTATCTTACCTTTTACTGGACATTGCTGCAGCCAGAATTTCTGCTCACAGGGTACTCCCGTTACTCCTCACATTAGCTTCACCATGTACCTCACAATTTATGACTTAGACTCTTCAGCCACTGTCTTGAAGAACTCTTTGGAAAACAGTCTCACTCCCTCAGATGTACAGCCAGGATGTGCCAGTAGATATCCATAGGGCAATTTGACAATGGGAAAGCAGAAACAATGATAATTGCTTAGCGCTCCCCTTTTCCAGCCCCTGGTTGGTCCACTCTGAGGCGAGTCTGTTATCAGAAAGTCCCAGTTGCCCAGAGCAGTACCCGGTGCAAGAGTGTATCCTTGTACTACTTGCCCTCATTCCCGCTTTATTGCCTTCTCACCATCTCTTGGGGTCACTTCCCAAAATGAACTACTACAAACAAATGTTTGCTTTCTGAGGGGAAAACCAGGCTAAGCAAACTATACTTTAATGAGAAATAAGGGTTTTAAAAATAAATAATTGGATTTTTATGCTTCTTTCATAGCCTCTCCCTCAAGAAATCCAGAAAGGATTTCAACATATGGCATGACAAATCATCCTTTACACTTTCTCATTGCCTGACATAAAATACTGCCATGTAGATTAATCTCTAATTAATTTGTCTCATTTTTACATTTTTATAAACAATCTATAGATGTCTGAAATATTTGCACTTGGTTTTGTTGCTGACAACTTATCTTTTCATTATACTTTCATATGGCTTTATATTTATTCCTATTTAGTAAGTTGATTTATTTTTCTACCTGGCACTTCTTTTGATGGATGGCATGAGATGATTTTGACAGAACATGATGTCTGATTGAGCAGAGTTGGAGCTGTCTCTGCCCTTTTAGAAATTCTAACTCTTTATGCAAGCCCTATCTTTACTGTACTTTTAAACAAAAGAGGAATCAGAGATCCCTTGGGACAATGAACACTTGGGGAGCACTCTCTGCTGTTGCTACCTGGTTTCTAAGAGTCCATGGAAATGGGAGTTGAGGTGTCAAAAGTACGTAATTATGATAAGCTTCAGTGGTCAATTGTGATAAGGGCAATATAAGTAGGTAACAGATATATGTCATTGGAACTCTTGTGGAAATCTGGAATGTGTGTGTGTGTGTGTGTATCCAAGTCAGTCTTAATATTGACTTCCCATCTAGCTAGTGAAGGCAGTTTTTATTGTACTTATTTTATCACTCCACCTTTTTTCACATATATATTCATCATTCAGCAGCTGTCTCCATTCCCCTTTCCTTGCTACACTGAGAAGGATATTCTATGCTTTTGAACACCAGAATAGCTGGCTTGAAATTTGGACAGGCATCTCATACTTTCCTCACAAATGAACAGGTGCCCCTCTTTCTTCCCCTCCTTTTCCCATTCCTTAAGAGAGTATCTTGACTTCTGAAGCCAAAGTTACTTCCAGAAAATATATGACTATCTCCCCAGAGGTGTTGGTACAAACCTAACAACTACTGGTCTTGGGTAATGTGCTTTGTTTTCCGTTGTTGTTGCTGTGTATTTTGTTTTTGTTTTTTAAGAAAAGGCACAGGAAGGAATAATTGGAGCAGAGGCAGGCAGGTAGGAAGAGAGAGGAGGAAGAAGCAGTCATTCATTTTATTTAGTTGTTCGTCCTGGTTACTCTCCCACCCCTGGGAAATGGACCTGGGTCCCTGGGATTTATGTGGCCTGTACTGGCTGGAGGGGGTGGATTTAACTGCTAAATTACCAAGGCACACCAAGTAGTGTTTTAAAACCTAGATAATAAATATTTTATAGGTTATTAAAGTACCCTTTTTTCCTCCACATATAAGCTACATTTAGCTGAAAATAACATTCCTTTTATGGCTTAAGAACAAAGTAAAAGTATTACAAGCAATGGCCATAGCTTGGTTTTATTTCCATAAAATGATATTCTCTGAAGTTTCAATTTAATGAAAAGAATTCTAAGTTTTAAGATGCTATCTTCAACAGAACATCCCTATTTGATGTGCATTGGAGGAACCAGTTATGATTCTGGCTTAGTTTCTAATCTAAAAAGCTGTAAAAGAAAATGGTGTTTTTAACACTGTCTCAAAACTTCAATATAGTCTAGAATTAGATAAAACAAAAGACATGAATTAAGGTTTCTATATGAACCTAAAATCCAAAATTGATGTTAAATTGAATTAGTTTCACAGAGATTCTAGTGCACACATTAAATGACTTGGATATGGGTAGCTGTCTTACTATGAAATACTGGAACCTTTCATAAATAACTTAGATGTTAAAAGGGGTGTGTTCATCTATGCTCTTTCCATATCAGTCAAGTGGGAGCCCACATTCAGAATTCAGCTCCTTCCCAGACTTCCATAAGGAAGCTACTCTTCTCTTGCTTTCTCCTTTTTGTATTTTAGCCACCCTCAACCCCTCCCTAAACAACACACCTCCTCAGCAGTGATGCTAACTTCTCCTCTCAGATCATGCGTAACATGGATGGCAGTTCATCAATATATCTGATTTTATTTCCTCAAGCGAAAGCAGCTCTTTCCTTGAGAACAGTCAGGAGAATAAACTTTTTTCTATTCCATTACACATTGAACATGGGCCATTTATTTCATCTCTCTAGAAGAATATACTGAAAATCCTCCAACAAGTGAATTTGGATGTAAATTGACTGGCAACAAATTTTACCCTTTGGTCAGTCCCTTCTTGATCAGGGAAAGTTATAGTTTATTTGGGTGGGAGGTAAAGGAGGTGAGGCGAACCCAGAAGAGAAATAGCAAACAATCTCAAATCATGTGGAGAAAGGAGGGAGAGGAAGCCGAATCCCAGAATCCTGAATATTCTCCTGGCCCACACTGGCCACCTAACAGGGAAATTTCAAAACTTCAAGTGTCAGCAGAACATAGGCAGATGTGGCTGACACACTTGATCCCTATAACTTCTTGAATTTCATTAATGACGCAATAAAATGACTCCACATGTTATCCGATTGAGTTTTTAGACCTCACTTATGTTATGGTATAGTCATATGAATATGGAATTATTTTTAAAGCTCTTTATCATCTTACTGGACTCTCAAAATGATCACCCCATTTAACAGCAAAAAAAAACAAAGCAAAAAACAATTCTGAAGAAAGCAAAGAACTTAACAAATGAGCAACAAGATTTGGAACTTCTAACAGTTCTTTTGATGAAGACTTTACTCATTTTTTTCCTGGACAACATGCTTCTTTCCCCAGGAAACTTCATCAAGACTAAATAATAGAAAAGAATTTTTCCTTCAAAACATTTATTTGGATTGTTACTCTGTTAATTATCTTATGTTTTGTCTGATCTCTTACAACATACTTTCAAAACTATAGGGATTTTGCCTTCATATTGGTGGCCTCCAATGCGAGCTGGGTTAAAATAATCTGGCAGTTTGGTAAATTCAATCAAATAAATAAGATGGATAAATTTATGAAAAGACACCCTCCCTTTGGTGAAATTTTCAGTTACTAATGGTATGAAGAATTTTGCAATCACTTCGAGATTAAATGTGGGGGGAAATTCTGGGGTATTCACTGGCTAAGATATGTAACAGTAATAACATGAACAATATCTAGATTGATTTATTGAGTGCTTGCTATTTTCCAGTTGTTATATACTAAAGGCAATATATAATTTACTCTTCATTAGAAACCATTTTATATATCTAGTTTTGTTTTTCACTATAAATTAAGAACTTTGCCATGGTGAGAAAATTACTAACTTAAAACCTCCAAGCTTTGATGCCTAATCCTTGCTCTAACGGGCAGATGTGAAAAAATTAAGACTAAGACTCTGAGTACTGCTGCCGTGCAGAACAAAAACACAACAAATGACCATGATATTTGAATTAGTATTTTCTTCTTGAACACACATTATTACAAAATCGTTTTTCCCTCCATCCATCTGCCCTGCCCTGCAGGACAGAGTAGTGACCTGATGTTTATATCTGGTGTCTTGTACTTGTGATAAAATATATTCATATGTCTTACAGGGTGAACCTTGATCAGAGCCAGGGACAAGTTGCACAATGGTCATCTACTGTGATTTGCCTTTTTTATGGTATTGCTTTCTAAGTATCTCACAAGTAAGTTAGATTTGTCTTCGGGACAAGTAAGGCTATTAGAGCAGTTTCACTCTTAAAGTTCCTGCAGCATCAGTCTTTGTGAGCACTTTTCTCTTGAATCCCACACCCATGTAGTCATTTAGTATAAACAGAAAGGGAATTTGGGAAAGCAGAGCAAAAAGAAAGAATTATTTGTTTTAAGCAAATGAGATTTTGAGATTTGACTGTTAAAGCAATTAACAGTGACTTACTCAGACTTATATAGTACTCAAACTTCTCCATAGCCTATAACTCATTTTTTTAATATAGGAAAAGAAATCTTTTAAAAATAAAGAACAGCAGTAGTGAGGGTGGGGAAGGAGCAGAAAAGTGAAAGGAAGTCTGATTAAAGATCAACTTCTGGCCTGAGAAGAATGCAGGAAAAACATAGAAGAATCCAAGAAGCTAAAAATGGATGGTTTTATGTATAACTCCAGACATTTTGGGCACTGACTTGATGCCACCCTCCCTCCCACTAGCGTGGTTCCAAGTTAATTTCATTGTACACGCAGGGTGGTCCTGACTCTGGAGTCAAATATTCCTCCATCTATTTTCACAACACCTGTATTTCACAACACCTATATTTCACATTACTCCTGGTATTTCACTAGGCGTTATAAAATTCTTGAAGCATAAACAATTTTTATTATATCTCTACCAATTCTAAAAAGAAAACATTTCATACCAGAGGTATATGGAAGGGTGCAAAACAGCTCACAGTCCTACTTTGTGAGATTGTTGTGAAGACCAAAGTAGATACCAGAGGCTGAAAACAGCACAATGCTGTGTGGTAAGGCCAGGGTGGTGACATGCTGACAGAAGGGGGATACTTCAAAGCACATGCAACAAAGCCTGAACATCTGATACAGAAATAAACTTATCTTTTTCAGGAGAAGAAACATCTGCAAGTCAAAATAAAAAGCATGGTTAGAGATCTATACAGGAAATTTAAGAAGAGGAGCCTAGCTGATTTCTACAGACTATACCTCATTTCTCTAACTATTCTCTTTTCTTTTCTCTTTTAATAAAAACACTTTAATAAACTTAAATGTTAAAGAAAGAAATAATACCTTCTTCAGTATAATTAAGACCAGTGAGAACAGTTTTTTCAAAATAGTCACATTTGCACATCCCTGTTTAGTTTAGGAAAACTAAAATTGAGTTTGAATCCACATTGCTTAATTAAGGAAATAATGTTGGTTGGCATACATAAATGTCATTTTATTAATATTAGATTTAAAAGTGAATTTCAAAAAGTAAACAACATATTAGTGATTCAGCTCTGCATGTCATTTATCAAGATGGATTTATTCAAGATATTTTTGATCTGGATAGAACGTTGAAACAGAGACTACTGCAACATAACAAACAAGATAAATGAGAATATACAGGATGAATTCTGACTTAATCCAAACAAAATATCTCCTGGTTCTATTGACTGTTGCCAAGTCTCAGTAGAATGCTGAGAATAAATACAGCACAAGAGCAGAAAAGGGCCTGCTTAGCTTTCTGTTTGTGATTGTTCAAGTGGATGAGTGTTAGAACTATGAGCTGATCACCACCAACTGCATGGAAGCCATCAGCTCACTGACGTCAATGCTCAGAATGGAATGTGCTTTAAAAGCACTAGTCCCTCACAAGATAAAAGGGAAAAATAAACAGTGCAACCTGACGAAGAGAATGAGGTTAGAGGCAATGAATCAGGTCATTGAGGCAGGAGTAATGCTTCACCGTACCAACAGTCACCACTCAGTGATGCCCTAATTGGAACCTGGTAGAGTAGGTTCTCCTGAAAGAGAATTGCATTTGAACTTCGTGGTTGGATGAAAAGGCACTTAGCAGTATCATATTCAAATAAGAGCAGTGATCCATGTATTCTCTAAGTCTTTGAACTGCCTAATTTTTGTGTAATTTGCAGGAGATCTGTTCTCCAACATCTGGCCAACAGTTGGCCATTTTATCTCACATTCATACTACCTAGTGAACATACCCTAATTTTTAAGAGTCAAAAATCAATGTTTACTAGTTGTCAGTGACTCTAGATTAGAGGTAACTAACCACCAAATGGTTCTTTTAACACTGACATACTGAAAAGCTTTTATGCACCTCAACTAGTCTCTAGCAATCCATGAGGAAACTGCCACCAAGAGGGATAAGGAACAAGGAATGGAAGTCAGAAAAGTGACATGTAAGACCTAGAGAATGGAGGGAGGGGATTGCAAAACAAGGAGATAAACAGGGCTAGCAGAATCAATGCTTAGGCCTGTCTCTCAAGCATACACACACATACGCAACACCCCGCTTAAAATGTATTCTAGTTTCATCTGTAAAAATTCAGTCTTTTGGGGAAGAAAAAATTCTCAGTATAGCCTAAAACTCCAAATTTCTTCAATATCTAATCTGATCATATTACTTGATACCTTGAAATGAAACACAGGGTGGTTGTTGTGAGTCCAGTGACATTCTTATTCTATTTAACATGTTTACAGTCTCTTTGCTTCTTAATTACATTGCTTTTTTCCAGGTTTAATTTCCTTCTTGATGACATACATCATTGAGTAATTTGTAAAACAAAAATTCATGAGTAATAAAACTTACTGTTTAGATGTCTGAGGTGTCTTATTTGATTCTTTAGTGGTAGGTTAATGGGCATAGAGTTTTAGGTACGATTTGATTTTCCTCCAGTTCTTTGAAGACATCTGTTTCATGGCACATGTTGCTACAGAAAAGAATTGTTTTGTCAGTCTAAATACAATTCCTTTATAAGCAATTTTATTTTTTTCTCAGTTATCATATATAGTATTCTTTTTTGCCTACTCTGCAATTTCAACTTGAGCTCCTTCAGTCTTGAACTTGTGATATCTTAAATTATGGAAAATATTTAGCCATGCTCCCTTTAAACTCATTTCCCTATTTTAAAAATTCTAACTTTCTGGGACTCTAATAGACATTTGACAGAGCTTCTTAAACTGTATATCTCATATTTCTTGATGTTTCTAGGCTGCATTTGGAGTGATTTTCTCAGGTCTATCTTCCAATACACTAATTTTTTCTTCAATGAGTATGGTCTATAATGAATAATTGTTTTTTGTAGAAGCTTTATTAAGATATATTGCAGATATCATACAATTCACTCATTTAAAGTCTACAATTCAATGGTTTTTAGCATATCCTCAGCTGTGTGACCATCAATTTTAGAACATTCTTACCACTCCAAAAGAAATTACGTTCTCTTTAATATTATCTCCTAAGCCCTCTCAATCCTAGATAACCATTAATTTACCTCTACTTCCATAGATTTGTCTATGCTGAAAATTTCATATGAATCATACAACACGTTGTCTTTTGCGAATGGTGCTTTCGTTTAAGACTGTTTTCAAAATTCGCCCATGTTGGAGCATGTCAGTGCTTCATTTCATTTTATTGTGAAATAATATCCCATTGTGTGACTATATCACATATTATTCATCTATTAATAAATGTATGAGCATTTAGGTTGTTTCAAGTACAAGTTTCTTTGAGTGGACATGTTCTCATTTCTATTAGGTATATACCTAGAAATTGAATTGCTAGGTCATAGGGTTAACTGTATATTTAACTCTTTGAGGTATTTAAAGGTTGTTATTCAAAGTGACTGAATAATTTTATATTTTTACCAGCACATCCTCGCTGCTGTTTATTATTTTTTTGATTTGTCATTTTTATATCTTTTTTTGTAGAAATGTCTGTTTAGATCCTTCATGATTTTTAAATTAGGTTATTTATCATCTTGAGCTGAAAGGGTTCTTTAGATATTCTAGATGTAAGTTGCTCATTAATAAATGATTTGAAAATATTTTCTCCCATTTTGTGGTTTGTCTTTTCACTTTCTTAATGTCTTTTACAGTATAAAGGTTTTAGTTTTTATAAAGTTCAATTAGTCTATTTTTTCTTTTTTTAAATTTGTTAATTTATTTTTGGTTGTTTCCCATAAACCTGGGTCCTCAGACTTTGCATGGTTTATGCTCCCTCCACTGGCTTAGTACCCAAGCCATCAGGGTGTGCCTATTTTTCTTTTGTTGCCATATTAAAAAAACAAACAAACAACTATTGCCAAATTCAAGGTGATAAAAATTTATGCATTTTGTCTCCTAGGAGACTTATATTTTCAGTTCTTACATTCAGGCCTATGATCCACTTTTACTTAATTTTTGTATATAGTGTGAGTTATGAGCCAGCTTCAATCTTTCCTCTGAAGATATTCAGTAGTCCCAGTTATCATTTCTTGAAAAGACTATTCTTTCTCATTGAATTGTTTTGGCACTTTTGTTAAAAGTGAATTGATTGTAAATGTGAGGGTTTATTTCTGGACTCTTTATTCTAGTCCACTGAACCATATAACCATCCTTAACTAGTGACAAGTTGTCCTGATTATAGCATTATACTAAGTTTTAAAATTTAGAGGTGTAATCCTCAAACTTTGTTCTTCTTTTTCAAAATTCTCTGTTTTTTTGTTTTGTTTTGTTTTTTGTTTTTCCCAGCCCTATTCCCAGATACCAAACCCAGCTCCACCAGTTTTCGGAGTTTGCACCTTCGTCTCCGGAGGTACCTGAACCACAGAAGGAGGACAGGGGTCTTTCTTTTTCAAAATTATTTTAGAGATTCTGATCTGCTTAAATCTCCATAGGAATTTTGTGATCGATTTATCATTTTTTTCTCAAAAAGTCAGGTGGGAAATTGATAGGGAATCAACTGAATCTGTAGAAGAATTTGCAGAGTATTGTCAAAATTTCAACATTACATCTTCTGACACATACACACGGGATGTCTTTCCATTTATTTTAGTCTTGTTTTCAACTATTTTATCGGTTTCAGAGTACTTGTTTTACATTTCATTTGCAAAGTGTATCCTAAGTATTTTATTCTTTGTATGCTATTGCAAATAAAAAAATTTTTAATAAATTTATTAAAAGTATTCAAAGACCACTTCAAAGTTTAGCTGCCTTCGGGACACTTTTTGGCACTCGAAAGAGACCAGTTTCTACACAACAGCATTCATTCGATGACACACACAATAACTCAGACTCGAGACTGTTTCAGTTTTAGCATGGCACTAGATGACAGTACTGATATGGAGTCAGAAGGACTTCAATACCCTTGCAGAGAGTAGACATCTTCATGTCACCTAATACTAAAAAACTAAAACCAAGACCATGATGTACTAACACGAACTGACAGGGAAAGATGTACAGTCTGTTTGCTAAAATCACATAATCCCAGACCTACTGATTTCAAATGCTTCTGGACTGATACATTGTATCTTTTAATCTCCCATTCTCTCTAATACTGTTTTAAGATTACATTTTGGTTATTCATTGCTAGTGATTAGAAATATAATATAAGATATTTTTGTATATTGATCTGGCATCCTGTCATGTCGCTGAAATGATTACTTCTAATAGTGTTTTAGCGGCTTTCTTTGGATTTTATAAATATAAGATCATGTCATATGCAAACAGAGATACACTAACTTCTCTTCTCCCTTTCCAATCTTTGTGCCTTTTGTATCACTTCTTTGGTTAAATACTCTCACTAGAATCTCCAGTACAATTTTGACTAGATGTAATGAAAGTAGACATCTTGGTCTTTTCCTGACTTCAGAAGAAAACATTCAGTCTCTCATTCATAATATATTAGCTGTGCACTTTTCTTTGATGCCCGTAATTGGGTTGAGAAAGTTTCTTCTGTTTCTAATTTTTTAAAGTGTCTTTATCATGAAAGATAATGGATTTTGTTAAATGGTTTTGCTGCATTTATTCAGATTATCATGTGAGATTTTAGTCCGTTATGCTATCAATATGAAATATTACATGAATTGAGATTTTTTAATTTATTTATTTTATTAAACATTGCATTATAACATTATATAGGTTGTGTAGATCAACATCTGTACATAAGTTCACCACTAACAGTCTAATTCTATCCACCTTATAATTAAGCACTTTTATCCAATTTACCCACTCCCTCCTTCCCTTCTGCTAACCACTAATTTCACTTAATAGACTAAAAGCTTATTTTTGTTTGATTTAGTTCATTATTTGCTTGGCTTCCCTATGTACCACATATGAGTAAAATCACAGTGCTTGTGTCTCTCCATCTGACTTATCTCACTAAGTATAATCCCTCTGGGTCCATCCATGTTGCTGCAGATGGCAGGATTTCATCTTTTTTTTTTTAATAGCTGAGTAGTATTCCACTGTGTATTTATACTATATTTCCTCTGTCTACTCATCTGTTGATTGATACTCAGATTGTCTCGAGTTCCTGGCTACTGTCAAATCATACCACAATAAACACAGGATGCACATATCTCTTTGGTTTCTTTGTTTTTGTCTTTTTAAAGGAAAGGTATAGGCAGGAATGAAGGCAAGAAGGCAGGGAGGCAGGAAGAAAGAGAAGGAAGAAGGATTTTATTTAGTTGTCCATACTGTTTGTTTCCCTGAGTCCCAGGTCTTAAACCAGGGACCTTAGAAAGAATGTGAACTATGCCCAGAACAAAGCTGTTGGGCCACCAGGGCATGCCAGCATGTATCTCTTTGAATCAGTGTCTTCGTGTTTTGGGGGTAAATGCTCAGAAGTGGGATAATGGAATCGTATGGAGTTCTATTTCTGATTTTTTGAGGTATCACCTTGTTGCTTATTATATGGCTTGGATGTAAAAACCAACCTTGCATTAATCTCACTTCATCAAGGTTTATAATACGTTTCATGTGTTGCTGGATTTGGTAATATTTTGTTGAAAACTTGCATCTATATTCATTAGAGATACTGGTCCATAATTTTTCTTTCTTCTGATGTCTTTGTCTGGATTTTGTATTGGTATCAAAATGAACTTATAGAATAACTTGGGAACTAGTTCCTTGTCTTCTCTTTTCAGGAAAATTTTATGAATAATTGCTATTAATTCTTTAACTATTTGGTTAAACTCACCAGTAAAACTCTCCAGGTTTGGATTTTATTTTGTGCATAGTTTTTTTTATTAATTATTAAATTTATTTTCTTGTTATCAGTCTATTCAGATTTTATATTTCTTACTGAGTCAGTTTTGGTAGTTTATGTTTCTATGAATTGGTTCATTTAGTCTAGGCATAGAATGTTCATATTATTTCCTTTTAATCCTTTTTTTCTTTCTGTAAGACAGATGTCATGACCTCAGTTTCATTTTTTATTTTAATAATCTAAGTTCTCTCTTTTTTTTCTTGGTTAATTTAGCCTAAGCTTTGCCAATTTTGTTTATTTTTCAAAGCACCAATTTTTTATTATAGTAATTTTCCCTTATTTTTTATTCTCTATTTCATTAACATTTACTGTAATCTTTACTACAGCACCAAAAGAAGGGAATTATAAACTATCTTTTTCATAATTCAGTCTTATGAATGAAAATATGCAAAATCCCAAATTCAAACTATAGAAAGATGACTATCACTTTAAACCATTCCTAAACCCTCAAGTTCAGGCGCCTACTTCAGAAATTGGTCTATATGCATAGGAATTTGGAATCCAACATCTGGGAGAAAGATAAAAATGTCACCCTCTGACACTATTTCTTCATCACAATCATGTAATGAATTTAGATAATTTTCTGCAGAGGTAGAGTCCACTGTTTCTTTCTCATTAAAGTCAGTTTGTAAGTGCTTGACTAATCAGACTGGTCACTCTAACCAAAGGTCTAGATCAAATGCTTATAAACTTTTTACCACAAAAGTATCAGTGGAGTCTATAGAAGTATTTTTATACCAAATAAGTTGCCCAGGTATTGAGCAATGAACAACTTGTTCTGCACACATTATCACCTTTTTTATTTTCTGGTCAGTGTTAATCCCGATTGCAAATGATTTTTTAGCAGCAGTTTATTATAGTATTGTTAAATCACATAAGTTGTTACAAGGATTATAAGGATACTAATAAACAAGGTTAAATAAGAATGAAGTCCCTTAGAACATAGAAATCTTGGTTGCTTAATAATGAGCTCATTGCTGTAAGATTCAATCCATTCAAATTAAATACTATAATCACTGGATTTGTCCTTTAAGAGTTGCCTTTGGCTTCATATTCTACTTTCAGGAATTCCTATGATGCCATCTGTGGCCAAATAAAACTAGAATTATAGCAACTTGGTCTTGGTAATGTGGTAAACACACACTACAGAACCCAGACCAGCATCATGTGCCTAGGCATTCCAGACTATTGCAACAAGTTCACAAGAACACTGCAAGTTATTTATAATTTTCTAGGGAAGCTGTGTGCCAGACATGGGTTAAAACAAAGAAGCCCTGAATAATATCCTAAAATGTAAGTGCCAAATATAAAGTCAGGTCATGGTAAGCGACAAGAGGAAGCATAAACAAGTTTCAAAGTGTTATGGGAGTGGAGTTTGCAACTGTGATAACATGATCAGGGAAGGCCTCCAAAGATTTGACATTTAGCAGAGATCTAAACAAAGTGGGAGACAGCCCCATAAGTAACTGGTGAGAGTTCCAACAGAAGCAAAGGTCAGAGCACATTTGGCATTCCAGATGACTTTATGTCTTGTAAATGTGAAGCTTTTGAAGTTGACTCTCAAATACTAAGGTTTTCTTTTGCTTTTTGGGAAAGGTACAGGAAGGAATACATGTAAATAGGCCAGTATATAGGAAGATGGAAGAGGAAAAGGCATTTTATTTTATTTTCCTTTAATTGTTCACGTTGGTTGTTCCCCCAGCCCCACTCCCACCTCCCTCCCCGACCCAGGATGCGAACCTGGGTCCTTGGGATGTATGTAGACTGTGCTCCTTCAGAGGCATCTGATATAACTGCTACTCCACCAGGGTGCCAGATACTCATTTATATTAACTTTTCAACCTACTAAGCCAACTGTCAAGTTGTGGCAGGCCTCAGAGATTTAACTAAGCTGAGATATTCCACTAGGCCTAGCAAAAAGAGCTTTCTGATATTTAAAATAAGATTTTTACTACAGCTAGTTGCAGAATTGATATAAGAACAGTCAGATATTATCTTTGTCAATGTACTTTGGGAAAATTCTACTTTCTTTGCATATTTTCTGTATTATTTACATTATATTGACTTTTCTTTAGTAGTCAAGAAATATATCAAAGCCATTTTCACATACTCATTTTAAAAAACAGTTTATAAAACAATGCTGTACATATAGCAAAATCCTTTTATGTGAAAGTATTAAACTTGGGTGTAAAACTATGTTTCTATATATTTGTTTTTACGGGGCTTTCAGGGGGAGTGGAGTAGAGCTGTTGTACATATACATGCATCTGTAAATAAAAAGAAAAACTTTTAGAAGAGCAGAGACCAAAATATTAATAGTGTTTACATATAAGTTGCTGAATTGGGGGTGATTTTTAAAGATCATTTTATGTATCCTATTTCAAACCTTTTTAGTGCAGCATTAATACACATAAAGAAAAGGTACAAAACATAAATGTCAGAGAACTTCTAGATGGTAGACTGTTAGATACAGGGTTTACCTTCTCTCCACAAATACAACAAAACTACATCCATTTAACAACTACAACCTTTGAAAATGAAGGGGACCAGCAATGCCACAAAAAGAAAGGACATGTATCTTCATAAATGGTAGGAGAAACCATTCTGTCACAATGTCACACTGTCCTGTTTGGAAACCCTGGGGTCGTAAGGAAAGATCAGTGACCTACACATGCTCCCTGAGCTGAAGAGCTTGCCCCGTCATCAGGTACACTGACAACTGGGGACAGGTTTTCATCAGTTGATCTAAAAACCTTGGCATGCAGTAGAAAAAGGGATAGCCTCCAGTGAACTAAGATGCCACTTCTGGTAGGTGCAGATGCCAGAGGCTGACATTTCAGAGAGGCCCCAGAGGGAAATGACCGTCCACTCTGCTGATAGTGCACTTGTACTGGACTGTCTGTGCTCACAGTTGTTAATTTTTAGAATCATACAGCCTACCACAATGAAATCAGGAAAACCTGAACAGACATATCACAAGCCAGGGAGCTGAAGAACTAATCAAAAGTCTGTCCCCAAGTAAAAGCCCAGGACATGATAGCTTTACAAGTGAGGTTTACCAAACATTCAAAGAAGAAAACCTATTCTTCTCAAACTCATAAAAATTTCAAGCACAGGAAACACTCCCTCTTTGTATGAAGCCAAAATTACACTGATACCAAAAAAAAGAAAAGTATATCACAAAGAAAGAAAATTATAGACCAATATCTCTGAACATAGATGGAAATATCCTCAACAAAATATTAACAAGCTGGGTGCAACCAAAACATCAAAAGGATCATATATAATGTCCAAATGGAATTTATCCCTGGGATACAAGGATGGTTCAACAAATACAAATCTATTAATGTAATATATTATATCAACAAAACCAAGGGGAAAATTGCATGATCATGTCAGTAGATGAAGAGAAAATATTGACAAAATTCATCATCCATTTACTGATAAAAACTCTATATTAAATTGTGGTAGAAGAAATATGCCTTAACATAAAAAAGGCCATATCTGATTTTAAAAACCATAGCAAAAATCATAATCAAGGTGAAAAATCAAGTGTTTCCTCCAAGATCAAGAATGAGAAAAGTTTATCCACTTTCATCACTGCAATTTAACATCATGATGGAGGTCCAAGCCACAGCAATTAAGTAAGAAGAAGAAATAAAGGACTGCAAATTGGAAATGAAGTAAAGCTATCACAATTTATAGATGACATGATAACATAAGCAAAAAATCCTAAAGACTCCACCAGAAAAACTACAAGAATTAATTAATAAGTATAGTAAGATGACAGATTATAAAATGAATATGCAAAAAGTGGTTGCATTTTTATATATGAACAATGTGATAGAAGAGAGTGAAATCAATAAAACTATTCCATTTATAATATTAAAAGAAATATAACACTTTGTAGGATACTTCACAGAAAAAGGTGAAATACTGGAAGTCTTGCTAAAAGAAACAGTGGAAGATACAAAAAGATGGAAAGATTTTCCATGCTCATGGTTGGAAGAAATAATATTGTTAAGCCATCTTACCTAAAGCAATATATAAGTTTAATGCAATCTCCTTCAAAATCCCACTGGCATTTTTCAAGGCAATAGAACAAAAATATTTTAAATTTGTATGAAATTGCACAATACACTGAATAGCCAAAGCCATCATTAGAAGAAAGGACAAAAGTGGAGGTATCATACTCCGAGATGATGAGCTAGAATACAAAGTGACTGTGATCAAAACTGTATGGTACTGGAATAAAAACAGGTATGCAGATGAGTGGAATAGAACCATCTCACCAGAGACTTGAAGATACTCAAAGACATATGATCATTTAATTTACAACAAAGAAGTCAAGAGCATACAATGGAAAAAGGAAAAGTCTTTTCAACAAAGGATGCTGGGAAAATTGAACAGCGTTATGCAAAAGAAAGTATTTAGATCTGAATCTAGACCACTCTCTAACACCATATATAAAAACTAATTCAAAGTATATTACAGACTTGGAAACCATAAAACACTCAGAAAACATAGATAATACATTCAATGACATGGCCTTAGAAAGGTCTTAGAGGACTCAACTCCAGCATCAAGTGGAAAAAAAACAAAAATAAAAAAATGGGGCTACATCAAACTAAGAAGCTTCTGCACAGCGGAAAAAGAAAAAACTGTCACCAAAGCAAAAAGACATCCTACTGAGAGACAATATTTGCACATCATTCATATGACAAAGACAACATCCAAAATATATTTTTTACAAAATCATAAAATTTGAAAATAGGAAACAAGCCAATCAAAAATTGGACAGAATTGAATAGAAATTTCTACAAGGATGGCCAAGAGACACATGAAAAGATGTTTATCTTCTATTGTTTCAGGGCAATGCAAATCAAAGCAATTAAGGGCTATCACTGTACACCTGTGAAAATGGCTATTATCCAAAAGACTGGAAATAACAAATGTCAGCAAGGATGCAGAGAAAAGGTAACACTTTTACACTGTTGGTGGGAGTGTAAAGTGGTGTCACCTTTATGCAAATCAGTATGAAGATTCCTCAAAATATTGAGAATGAAAATTCCATATGATCTCATCATCCCACTTTGGGTATTTACCCCCAAAACACAAAAACACAGATTTACAGATATATAGCCACCTACCCGTTTATTGCAGCATTATTTATAAGAATTAGAAATTACATAACTGCCCAATATCAGATGAACATATAAAGCAGATGTGGTATATACACATTATATATATATATATATATATATATATATATATATATATAATATATAACCCTAAAAATGTGAAATCTAGTCATTGGTGACACCATGGATGAACTAGAGGGAATTGTACTAAATGAAATAAGTCCAGAGAAAGGCAAATACTGGAAATCTCATTCATATGTGGAATATAAAGAAACAAAGTATACAAACAGAAAAAACAAAAAACAACCCTGAACACTGAAAACAGAATTGGTGTTACCAGTGGGGAACGGGATGGGAACAGGAGCAAGTGGTGATGGGGATCCAATGGAAGATTTTTGGTAATTTGATGGTGAACATGGTTTGTTGTCATATATGATGAATGATGAACCTGCATATATGCATTTGTATTATTTTGTAAGTCAAAGTTACCTCAATCAAAAATCTCAAAGAAAAACCTAAATACACAGGTCAGAGAATTTCACATATAGTCACTCATGTAGTCATCAATCAGGGAAAGCAATAGAATCTACAAGCACCCCAAGAGCCCCTCATGGCTTCTTCCATTCCTTTATCTTAATTTCTCATACTAAAGGTTAGTTGTGACTGGTTTTGATAATGAGATAAATGGAATCATTTAGCTTGGGGCGTAGCTTCTTTCATTATGCTTCTTTTGGTGATCAAAGCATGCAGCATTGTTCAATTCTTCTTCGTAGTATCACAAATTTATTTTTTGTCCAGTACATGCATATAAATGTACATTTTTGCCTCAAAAAACTCAACGAAGTAGGTATTTGTTATCATTATTCTAACTTTTGAGAATAGCAGGCCCAGTCACAGAGAGATTAGACAAACGGCTAATATTCTCACAGTGAGTTATGGGCAGAGCTAGAACTGGACTCCAGGCTCCTACTTGAGTCTAGACTCCTTGCTATAAGCTACAGAAAAATATGCACAGTAACTGTCTTCTCATGTATAAAGGATACAGTCTGACCTTCTGTGCTAGAGTATGATATCCAACAAATTCTCCTCTGGAGTTACAAAAAATTACTTGTCTACAGGGTTAAGGAGGAAAAATACTATGGAATCTACTTTTGACCTGTATTAAAGAAAGAAGAGTTTGCTTAACCTTAGTTTTGGGGTATATGTGTTCCCAGACTCCTCCTGTCCAAGAAGTGTACTACACAGAACACCTCATAATCCCCTGCCCTTGCTAGCCAACCAACTTCCTTCCTTTCTTCTCCCTTCCTTCCTCCTTCTGTCCCTCCCTTCCTCCTTCCCTCCCTTTCTTCTTTCATTCCTTTCTGTAAGCACCATCCACTATTCTAGGCTCTTACTAACCAGCAGTAACTAAAATAGGCATGGCCTCATTCTGCTTATAACTTACAGACAAGAAAATTAGGGTTGTATGTAAAAAAAATTCCCAAGTGTGATAAGTGTTAAATGCTTGTGCAATGAACCTGGCCAAAATTAAGAGCTAAATGTTTGATCAATGAATCAATGTTTGAATGAATGAACAAATGACGAGATGGATTGACTGACCTTTAAGATTTTATAACTCTGAGATTCTTATCATAGCAAGATAATGAGAATTTTCTTCCAATTCCCCTTTTCTAGTCTTATATTGTGTATGAGTGAAAAATGTTAAGGAAGAATTAGGCTAAATCTGTCAGGCAAAAACTTCATAAGAAAATCAATTAAGTAGCTCAAAATCATTTCTGTACTTTCAGAAAAAAAGAAAGCAGCTGCCTGATGATATTTTTAATTGAATTCAGAAGCTATTACCTACAAGAACCTTTAATTTATTCTTACCCAGTCAATCGAAAACAATTTAAGCAAAGCAGAATCTGTTTTCTTCTAAGCTGTGACTGAGCCGAGAGCTGTCATGCCAAGTTTCACCCAGTGTGAATTTCAGCAGCTGAATGATAAACACCAGTAAGAGAAACCCTTTTCTAGAATGCCAGCAGGATTGTTTAAACCAAGTTTATGCTACTAGGCAACAATCTAAGAAAATCAATATTCTGTTGCCAATTATCCATCTAAAAGGCTAGAAAATAAATTACAGAAAGAAGCAATCTTCTTAATAATTCCCACATTACCCCATCTTGAATCCTTCCTTACCCATGAAAGGGCAAGCACAGACTTTTCAGAGAGAATACCAATTCTTATTAAAGAATGTATGATATTGTGCCTCCTGAAAGAAATGGGCTTACTGAGTCTATGCAACGGCTCTGCCCCATAGGGTAATTTACAAATGTCCAGAATGTGAGAGAAGGGAGACTTCAGGAGTTTGAAGTGGGAGACATGAACCCCAAACTGATGACAGTTCTATCAGCCATATTTCAAGTTAGCCTCTATTGATTCAGCCATTCATTCATCACATGTGAATAAGACAGAAGAGCTTGCAGTCTAATGTGGGGGAAGATGAAAAACAGATAAACAAATCAATAAGATTGTCAAAGGTAATTGTGCCTTGAAGAAAAATTTCTAAGTTGATGTGATAGGGAATAATTTGAACAACTTTATTTAACAGGGAAAGGCTTCTCAGCATATTCTTCTGGTGTGAGGCTTTACGTATTCCAAATATTCTTTGTGCTCATTTTAAATGGAACCCAACCATGCTCCTATCACACTAGTTGATGTAAATACTAGTGACTGGAAGCTCACTCTTTTTACCATCAATTCATAATGTCTGTCCAAAGGAAGGAAATGGATAATGTCTTACTACAAATGAATGAATTGAGCCAACACAAGAATATAGAGAAAAGTCACTTCTTCCTTTATGACCATAGGGTAGGCAAAAATTCCTTAAAGTTTAAAAAAGCAAGAATATTTTTAAAAGTTTAAAAAATAGATTTCATAAAAATGTCATGTTTTTGCTTTTAGATGCCATTTAAGGAATAAAAAAGACTAGACTGGGAGAAAATATGTAATAAATATCCAAAATATTGTCTGTCTGAGTGTGTATCTAATATTTATGTATATATACATGTGTATGCACATATATAAAACATACTATGTATGTATCACATATCATATGTATTAAAAGGACACATATGGAATATATACAGAATACTTATATGTCAATAAGACAATCCAAGTTTCAAACAGATAAAATATTTGAACAGAAACTTCAAAAATAGAAACAAAAATGGTCTATAATCACATGAAAAGATGTTCAACATTTGTTATCACCCCCAACAGAATAAGTAATATTAAAAGAGTGAAAGTACCAAGAGTTGGTAAGGATGTGAAAAGCTGGAACTCTCCTATACTGCTGGTGTACCCACAAACTGGCATATAACAATTGTAAAAACTTCATTTACATGAGCTAAAACTAAAAACAGTTATACTGTCCATCACAGGTGAATGAATTAAAAAGTTGTACTATATCCATACAGTAGAATGCTACTCAGAACAAATGAATAAACTACTAATAAATACAACATGAATGAAAATAAAATATTCACAACTAAGTCAGATACAAAAGTACATGATCCTGCCATTTACATGAAATTTTAGAAAAATATACAGTGATAGAAATGTAGTGACAGAAAGCAGATTAGTGGCAGTCTGAAACTGGCAGTCAGAGAAGATTGACTACTAAGGGGTACAAGGGAAATTTGGGAAGTGATAGAAATCTTTTATGTCTTATCTGCAGTGATAGGTACACAGATGTAAAGGTTCGTCAATCTTTAAAAGCATATACTTTAAACAAGTGCATTTATTGTATACAAACAATAAAGTAGATTTCAACTAAAAATGTGAGTTTTTAAAGTGGTTTCTTTCAAGAAATGTCCATAATCTTTGCTCATTCATTAGACCTATTCACAAAATTTGAAATTGGAAATCTAGGCAGATAAGGAGCCAATATAACAACCATAGTCTCAAAATATTCACTGATACAGGTTTACTCAAATATACTAGACATGACAGAGGCTCAGTGAAGAAAAAAGTTTCTGAGGTCCAGCAGAATGTAAAAAGATTGAAATTCTATCTATAGATTCACATCAGCATGAATATAGTTTTTATGCCAGTCTTTTTGAACTTATTTGGTCAAGGAGTACCTAGGGGAATACAGCTTGGAAAATGCTAAATTGGCTGATTCATGCTAATTTGAAGGGAAATTTCCTTCATGTTCTTAACTATTCACATGGATTTTATATCTCAAAAAGGGTGATTTAGCATGTAACATTTTGCAGATGTATTTGAGAGGGGCACTATTTCTTTAGCTCCCATCTTGAAAATGTGCGTGCTGTTGCATCCTTGCGCAGTTTTCTCTGATTCACCCGAAGAGCTCATTCCTTGACTTCACCCTTACACACTACTTGGCCAAATAGTAAAATCAAAACTGTCAAAGTTTCAGATGAAAGGCTAATGTTTGTTTGTTTTTTTCAAAGATAATCAATACTATAAAATGTGAATTCACTGAGATTTATATAGGCAAGATTGAGGAGACTTTAAATTTGTATTGAGTTCAAAAGATCAGTTAGCTTATTGTGTATATTGTGACATTTTAGTTAACAAACTCAACCAATAGTAGAATGTTACGACATCAAAAGACAGTTAAACTCCAGTCTACATTATTAAGAGAATCGTGTCAATAATAAGAAACCCATTGAAGATAAGGTACCACTGGAGATCTACAAGATGGTAAAAGGTCTGGGGACGATGTCCAAAGAAGAGGGTTCAAAGTCTGGGGAAAATAGTACAGAGGTATGATTGTATTTGTCTCTAAATATATGAGGAAATTTCATGCAATGCCATTCAGGCATCAGGATTACCAGTTTATTGGTTTATTTTTTAAAAAATTCTACTGTGCCTAAACAGGACTACCTTAATCAGAACATAAATTAGTTCACCGCAACCACAGGACCTGGGAGGAGTGCGTTCAGAAAGGATGGAGGGAGCTCTGGGGCAGGGCAGACACAGCCAAGCAGGGGTTATACACAGGAGAAATCTTGTTCCACATCTCTGCCACTATCACAAATCACAAATAACCAGTGCCTGCCTCAAGTTCTTGCAGTTGCAGTTTTCACTCAATATCTCAAAACTCATTGAAGAACATTGAGTGAGTTGGACCAAAATCATGCGCATAGCTCGGATTTGAGTCCTTCCAGAGAACACAGCGAGCAGCAGAGAAATGTTGCTGGTCCAGGACACTGCAAGGATGTCCTTGCTTAGAGAAGGAGTTTATACTAAATGAACTCTACAGATTCTCTTCCAGTGTGGGAAAGGCAACCATTACACTCATACTCATACAGCAAGAACTTTAAAATCAAGAATGGGCAAATAAGATTTTAAGAGTGAAATGCACCTTAGTAATGATCTTAACACATAATCATTACTGACAGCAAAACTCATATCTAAAGGGATCAAATGATGGTTTTTTCAGGGGCTCTCAGTGACTCAAAAGAAATGCCAAACGAGAATCTCCATATCTTCCATACACCCTTCTCTGTTATAAAATACTATTCCTTTTCAACTGAACAATCTCACTTACTGACAGAAATCTAAAATGTACTGAGATCCCCAAATCTATCCATTGTTGTTGTTAGAATTAAAGTGAACATAGGAAAATACAGTCTTATGTGGAAGGGGCCGGGGTAGGAGACAAGATGAACAATCCATTCAAACCTAAATGAATTTCTTTTTCTGTTATCACCTCTTATTTACCAACATGTCCTAGGTTTTGGTGCTAACCTTTCTGATAATTAAAGTCTGAGTGTTTAAAGGAAAACAATGCTTTTGACTACTCACAAGACCTTAGGAAAACACCACTGTGAAGGCAAATTATTTTTCATCTGCTTAGCAAACTTTTTGACTGATGAAAAATCAATACTTCACCAATTCTTCTTGCAGGTGGTGTTTGCCTGGTGTGTTTCCTATGTCATCTAGAAACAACAGTTTAAACACTACTTTAATGAGAAAAATTGCCCATGACTGATCTGGTACTGCCTTAACTGGATTTGGAGCTGATAAGTGACTGATAAGAGTTGGCTGGAAACATTTCCAGAAGGACAAATCCATTATTTGTTGCCACTTTTTTCAAGGTCATAGAGAAATTAACTTTAATTATTCCTTTGGTTGCTGGAACATAACTAATCCTCATTTCTTGAGGAAAAAAAACCCAGCAAACACCACTAGTCACTTGTTTCAAGCAATTCTTTCATAAATCAAAATATTAAAACTAGCAGATTAAGTCACTAGATAGCTTTATCTGAAGTACAGAGTGCATTATATTAATTCTTCTCTTCACTGTAGAGGTCAAGAAAAATAAAGGTTTCCTTAAACACTGTATAAAAATAATGAGATTAAATGCAGAAACTCAGTAACTCAGCAACTCCATGTGTATGTCTAATAACTCAGTGGCCTCCCATTCCCTTTCAAACTGATGTAGAGTCCCCAACTGGTCCCCTCCTGTCACCTGGCATCCATGAACAGCCATAACGTAGCATAACCCAAATGCACTCACTTAAAAGAAAACCAGAAAGCATGAAGAAAGATAGGACATTAATGGACAGAGAAAAAAGAGACTACCTCGAAATGGTCTAACCACTAATTTATTCTCTGTACACAGTTTCTACATTCAGTTGTTTTGTTCTGCTTGGTTTTGTTTTTAGAGGAAAGATGCAGGCAAGAATGAAGGAGAGCGGGTGGGCAGGAAGGGAGAGGAAGAAGCAGCATTTATTTTATTTAGTTGTTCATCCTGGTTGTTACCTCTGACCTGGGTCACAAACCTGGCTGGAAGCAGTGGAATTAACCACTGAGCCATGCAAGTTTCTAGATTCTTTCTTTAATAGGAGCTCCAGGATCCTGTATTCTGTTGCTCAGCAGCTCCAGCAGAGACCCTCCTTCCTTTCATAATATTATTCCTACCATTTGGCTAATTCTAGACATCACCAGTGAAAGCCTGTTTACACCCCCATCATACCAAAGGTCTAAAGGCTATCATGTCTCATTGTTAGCAGCTCAATTTTCTTTGAGTGGAGTTCAAACTGGGCAAGTTTCCACCCAGACTTGTAACTAACCAAAAGAAAAATAAGTTCATCACGATTTTTTACGTTCACTATTAACTCATCTTGGGTTGTTTGTTAGACCTCCCTCTACATCCCTGATGTTTCAATAGGAAATGTTTAAATTGAACTAACCCTGGAAGCCATTTGGGAGGAACACTGTACAGCACTTTTAAAAATAGTATCACGGCAGGCTTCCTAGTTCACAGTCACAACATCCTGTGGAATCAACAAAACAGCTTCAAAAGCCAATAATAACTTTGAATTAAAATAATTTTGTGGGGACCCAGGGCATAAAAACTTTATTCCTAGAATGGAGAATAGTGATCTTGTGTCATGATCCAGATAGGTCTAAAACAAAGACTCGACACCTCTCACTTATCACAAAATTCTTTTTTCTCTATTTTTTTTTCATTTTCATCAATAACACTGATTCCATGACCCACTCTAGTTGGTCACAGCCCACAATATAAACAATACTGCTTCAGAACATGGAGAACACTCCAATTTGAATCATTTCAAATGACCATGATTTAAAGATTTGAAATTAATACTGCCTCTTAGACCCACCTGAGACTCTCTACAAAAATTAGGGCGGAGGGGTCTCCTAGCAAGAGATTCTGGTTCTACTGGTACGAGCATCAGTGATTTGTAAAGATAATTCTAATGGGTGGCCAGAATTAGGAACCATTTCTCTTGTCTAGAGCAACTAAGAGAACCTGTAAGTTCCTTTATGCATACACTTTTTAAAAGAATATTTCATTGCAAAGTTCTTTTATATAATACGGATGGTCCCCAATGTACAGTGGTTTGACTAACAGTGTTTAATTTAAACAATTTTTTGATTTTATGATGGTGAAAATTCAAGAGAAACTGCACTTTAAATTTTGGCTTAGGGTATTCTCTTTTTCACTTTCAGAACAGCATTCAATAAATTATATGAGATAGTCAGAACTTTATTGTAAAATACATTTTGTGTTTGATGATTTTTCCCAACTGTGAGCTAATATAAGCATTCTAAATATACTTAAAGTGGAACAAGCTATGGTGTTCAACAGGTGAGATATATTAGCAGTAATTTTGACTTAGAATATTTTCAGTTTATGATAGATTTATCAGGATGTGGTCCCATTGTCACTTAAGAGAAGGGTCTGTATAAATTTGCCAGTCAGTAGGCAGTGCATTCCTTTTCCATATTCATTACAGGATGACCTCTGAAGAACTTTGCAATATCTATTTTTCCACTTAAGCAGCAGAATTCCTAAAGGCCAGGAAGCCTAAGCTCTTGGCGTCCCTAGCTTTGGACAGGGCAAGAGATCCCCATGGGTTATTACAGAGCCACCACTGGTCTGTGCGACCTTTCCCCTAGTTGATTTTATTTCCATGGACAGAAACTAGATGCCTGCGAGCTGACACACTGAAACTGACTGCGGTCCCAGCAGTGACCCTTCACCTACTAAACTTCCCCTTTGTTGACTCCAGCGGCAGGCCAGCCCAGGCTGTGGGTGTGGGACCGACCTCTCACCTACTTTGCTTCACCACAGAAAGGCTGGCCTCTAAAAGGTTGACTATAGTGCTTATTTCCAACACAATGTTGATGAAAACTGTGCATGGCTGAGAGTTACGCAATTTTATTTTAAACAAGAAATGAAATCTGTGAGTTAGTGCCATAGCAAAGAAAAACAATCCCTTTGCTCCAGTACTCAGTGTATTGTTGGGAGAAGAGGTGGGAGAAAACTACTATAAAAGGAGTGAAAAAAAGAACAAAGAAGGGGAGCCCCACACCTCTCCTCCTTGGAGTTAGCACTGACTATTGAAACACAGCCAGGCCCTTTACATCAATCAAAAACACATGCATGCCGCGGAGATCCGCACTGGCGGATCCTCAAGTTTATTTCCAAAAGGGAAAGACTAAACGGAATAAGGAGTGTGTGTCTGTGTGATTACAGATAAAGCTAAAAACAGCCTAATTTTCTCTCTGAAAAAGGCTAATCAATGTTCTACATACAAGAGGTCATCAGGAAAAAAAACAAAAAACAAAAACAGTGTCCTTGAAGAAACAAGCTGTTAAAATTCCAGAATCTTTTGGGTTTGTTTTCAAACTCAGTTTCACATAGTTGCCTGGTTTGGGTCAAGAGGATGAACAGACATTCTTTGCTCTAAAGTGCCAAGGCTAAAGTTAGAATTCCCAAGTCCCAGAAGAATGTGTGTGACAAGTATTTCTGATTACACTGAGATTTAAAAAGTCTGAATTACCTACCACTTAAGTGACTTAGATGACTCAGTTTCTCTTCTGCCTCAGCTTTCCTTATCAAGTGAAAGTACTGGATTGAGTGAGTGATGTTTACGCCTGCTTTTGATAGTCTACCACAGTGTATTTCTTCCAAATAGAAAGGTAAGGTGGAGGCAGGGTGCTGCTATAGATTAGGGATGCTGCTGTAGGTTCTGGGGCTGTTTGGGCCTCAATAATAACAAGGGGTTGTGTCTTCCACATTGGATTCACTGAGCCACTGATCTCTGGACAGTCATGTTGAGAAGAATCTTGAGGCAAACAAGACCAAACTCAAACTGGAAAGGATGTTATGATCTATTATTAGTGGTGTCACCCACAGTTGGACAGGGACAGACTAACTGCCTGCACAACAGAAACTTGTATTTTCAAAGAACAGAAAACATTATTGTGACATCTGGGTACTGTCTTTTCACTACTAATGTATAGACATACGATGCATTCCACTTATTAGTGGGCCAGTACACAACAGTTGATTGAACTAGGTCATCAGTATTGGTAAAACTGACTAAAGTCTCCAATTTCCATGTGGATATTTAACCATGTTGAAATGATTTTAACTATCTCCTGGCACCAGGTTAAGCAAAGAAATCACAAAAGGCAGTGACAACTAAAATTTGTCTTCCAGATGACCGGGTGCCTGACTACAACCCTTTAACTCTCTGGAATCCAGAAAGGGTGTCTAAGGCAGCCATTCAGTGTTACACAAACCAAGGCTGGACCTTGACAAAAACTGAAGTTTGCAAAGTAAGAGAATTCTACGTGAACTCTCTGTGGGAGTGGGGTTCAGGGGGGAGGGGAAAAATGTCCGGTTTGGTGATAATCTCAGGAAATGTAGGCAGTGACCAACAGTCAACGAAAAGGAACAAGTCACAGAGCTGGAAGCAGAGTTTCAGCTGACAGTAACTCAATGTCAGTCAACAGAGGGTGATAAGTAGGGATGATAAGGGAGAGAAAGAGCTAATTGTATACTCCTCAGGCCTGGAGTTTCCATGCTTCTTGGTATGTCCCAAGGGGGTTAGAAATAGAAGGCAGAACAATTTCTCCAATTCCCTGTCCTAATTCTGCCTTCCAATTCGGTCAAAAGCTTATTTCGAACAGACATTTGCCTAAATTCTTTTGCCTGTTCTTTTGATACATCTATTCTTATTTTAACTTTTGAATATTTATTTGTCTTATAATTAAGAAGTGACACATTTCATTATTTAATATTTGGAAAAGCACACACCTCCAAATGTAAATACTGATAATTCTAGCATATAAAAATAACTACTATAGACATTGCTTTAGTCTATCATCTATCTGTGTTGTATAATATGTATATGTATATACATGTATATAAATACATATGTATATATACACATGTTTGAAAACGTAATATTCAAAATATTAACTGTGCATGTTTTCCATGAACATGAGAAAAAAAACATAAGGGCAAATGAGTGTCAGAGAACCAAATTGTCCCAGAGCTGTTTATTTCAAGCAGTTCACTGGTCAAGCACTATTACTGACTGCAATATATAAAGCACAAAGCATTGAATCATGCCCCATGGAGAATATAGTATGCAGGTGTAAAAAAAGAACTAATACTTCCTCTTTCTAAACACCTGCCAGACCATGACTGAGTGTCTGGTTTCTTCCCAGACTCTTTACCTACATATATCAACCCATATGCACACCCACACTTTTTCTTTCCTAAAGGAAAACTGAGTCATACTATAGACATATGCATCACAGACATGCTTTTTACAAAAAATAAAATATAGTGGAGAATTTTCTAATATATATGGTATCAGCCTAGATGCTCAGGAAAGCAGGTGCTGAGATAAGAGTGCAAGAAGTTTTGGGGTTTTGTTTTGTTTTCTGTTTTTGCTTGTTTTGTAGAAACAAAAGCATACATATACCAAATCACTAACTGTATAACAAGGACCTGGGGTCATATTAATATGTTCTAGGAAAAATACCATGTCTAGCACAGCAGTTTCCGTCAGGACTACTACTCCACTGGTTTTCAAAGAACCATCCAACTTTCACAGATGAATTCAGTAGATATTTGATAGAAACATCACTCGAGGTATTTGTATGGATGCAACAAATCTCAGTCATTCCTACCAAAATAGCATATAGTTTTGAATTTACTATATTAGTAGAGTAGATTCAGAGGTTTATTACTTGGCCTACTGTAGAGATAAGGAATTACTTGGTTCCAAATGCCAATTGCCAGCTATGTAAACCTCAGTTACACATTCAGGGACCAGGGACATGACCTCTAGCTCTTCGCAATGTGAGACTGCTCAAATGGAAATGCTTGCTCCAGAACTCCTGGGTGGGTTGATTGGGGGATGTCAGTGAAAGGCTAAGGAGGAAGAAGCAGTATTTGGCAGAGAAAGATGTCAGATACTTGTGAAAGGAGAGGGGGCATGGGAAGTATCATTGAGCAGGGACACACTTAGACCAAGACACAAATCTGACAAAGCCAAAACCAGCCAGGAGAGGTCCTCAGAGCAAAGAATTCCCTTTTGCACACTCCCACATTCTGGAAAAAGTCAGGGCCAAGGTGCTTATCCATTAGCGAGGCTGTATGGGAACAGTGTGGCCCTGCTTCAAATGCCATGTGGATCCCATAGCTGCTACAACTGGAGGCGCTCAGCTAACTGCTTTTCTTGCAACTAACAAGTATTTTAGTCCATAGGTGCATCATTTATTTATCCATTCTCTGATGAGTAGATAAACTGTTTCCAAAGTTCTGTTCTAACAGGAAATACTGCAACAAAAAAATCTTGTACATATGTCTGGGTGCTTTCTTGGTAAAACATTTAGGATTGGCTTCTAAAAGTAGAATAGCAGAGACATGAGGTCACTCTCCTGAAAATTGTTATAGATTCTGCCCCTTGCCTTCCAAAAATTTTTGCCTGTTTTACATTCCCACAAATAGTATGTGAGAGTGCTCACTTCCCCAGGTTTTGCCAACCTGTAATTAGCCTTTTTTGTTATTTGCCAATCTGATGGTAGAATGATTTCTCATTATCTTATTACTTTCTGCTTTTCTACACATTCATTAATTTGAGCATGTTTCCATATGCTTATTATACATTTGTTTTCTTTAGTTAATTTTCCATTTCCTTTGTGCATTTCCTCCTACTATCTTACAAAAGCAAAAATCACATAGTTCAGAAATTTCTTGGGTTGGGGGGGAAAAGAATATTAAGCCTATATTTGGAACTGAGGAAAAAAATCTTGTCTTCCTATAAAAAGTCAATATGCTCTTCAGGATTCAGGATTCACAGGCTTTTATTGGCTAATATTGAAACCACAAGTACAAAAGGAGAATAAAGCTGCTTTACTTTGGTGTTGCTTTAGTGACTGCAAGAATATTGTAAATGTAGGCGGTCAAAAAAGAAGTGAAGTCTGATTGAGAAGGAAGTACTGTGTGAGAGAAAAAAAGTGAGATTGAGCTGCAGAAGAGGGGAGATCCGAATACAGAAATGGGAGAGATAATCTTCCCCATCTACACTTTCAGCAATAGTTTAATAGTCTGAGTTCTAGTCTTCTCTTCTTATGTATTTACAGCCATGTCTGTTTCTTCAGTAGTTCATCAGCACCATTAGAATCACCACTGTCAGGCATTACTTTCACCACCAACATGGGACACCGATCAAATCTCTTTTATGAACTTTTTAAAATGAATGTAATTGTAGTTTTTGCCCTGAGGTTTAAATGAAAGTCCCATAAGTTAAAAAAAAAAAAAAAAAAAAAAAAAGGAATGTTATTTTCAAATACCCACTATTAGTCTGAGATACTTGAGAGAAAATGGCTTTGAACCCACGAAGGTATCTAGTCCAGCTCCTGACACCAAGTATTCTCCAAAAACAAGAATTACAAGAAATATCAGAAGCCAAATAGTGATTTTGGCCTTGCTTTCCTCAGTCACTTAATGAATACATTTTTTACCAAAATTTCCTTCTCATTCCCCAAGAGAAGGCTGTTCCATCTCTTTTTCCATTTTTTCCTTGTCTACTAAGGTGGTTCCAGTCCATTATAGTCTTCATGAGCACACACAGTCTTCATCCTAATTTAATGTATATGCTTATTTGCTTTAGCAATGCTTATTTCCCCATGCCCAAAGTCTATGATCTCCGTGGGGAAACAGATCATGACTGGTTCCCTGAGTAAATGACTGATTTCTTAAATAACCATTTTTCTGTTACATATTTCATATTTTCTCCATTTCGTCTCCTGTTAATTTTTAAATATTTGCTAGTCAAATCTGTTCATCTTTCCATCATAGCTTTTAAAGCTCCTGTTTATATATTGTTAATTGCTTCTTTGGAATATGTTTCTGGAGTGGAAAAATTGAGTAGGCATCTAAAGGTCTTGAAGCATTTTGTCATATTGGACATATGTAACCCTCTGACAAACGTGTGCTCTGCATTCTTAAAGCTCTTAAAGCAGCCTTATGTTAATAGATCTTGCCAGGCAAGCTGGATAGAATTCACTCAAAGTTAAGAATGCCCTAAAAATTTCAAGACTACAGGTACCATCTACAAGGAGGAAAACTTGGTACTCTCCTTTGTCCATAGCAACAAATCATTTGATAGTCCTTTCACGGTTTACCTTCATCCAGAAGAATGCAAATAACATTCTAAACATGGCAATGTACAGCATCTTAGCCAACTGGGTAAATAACTTGACCTGGCTATTCCAGTCCAGCCACCATTAATGCTGCCAGTTATAACAACAGTTCCCATCATAGAGACATGACATGGAAGAATGCAATGCACTGAGAGTAACCTGGTAAATATTTTTGGATGGATAAGATTACATGGAACAAAAGTTTGGTTACCTCAGTTCATATTCAGCCCTTAGCCATTTCTGTGAACATCATATGACTTCACCTGACCTTTAGTCATCCCACAACATGTAGGAAATAGTGCTGGATAAGACAGGCCCAGAATACAACAGACTCATGGGAATGGGACTTTTCTTAATTTGTTCTGACTTCAATGCATCATTTCTATTGGCTTCTTCTGTAAATAAGAATATAATTCTTCGTTTTATATATATATATATATATATATATATATATATATATATATATATAGCCATTCCAGATCCCACATACATGGTAAGAAAAGAGAATGAATGTTTTTAAAACATCTATTCTTTGGATATAATTCAGGAAAAAGAAGAAATTTTTACCTTAAATTTACTCTACTCTCTCATAAAGAATGCTATTTAATCTTTTGGCTTCGTGAATACATTTTTTTTTTCTCCACTGAGCTATGGCAATAAGCAATCAAGGACTCTGAGTACAAAATTATCAATTACAGTGGCATCAAAACCTATCCCCATGTGAAAATGCAATTTAGAACTTCCCCCATGTTTCCACAACTGTTTAAACTTGAGTAGTGAAAAAAACAGGGTAGGAGTCACAAAGATGCATTAGACATGGGCCCAACCTTGATCTCTATCAGGGAGTGGGGTTCAGAAAGGGACAATGTAAGAATAAAAATGGTCATATATAACGTCACAAGTGACAATGGCCATATTTTGAAGGACGGGGAGAGGTAATCGGTTTGTGCTGGGCATTTAAGGATAAAGTAGACTGTTTTAGGCAAAGATTTGGATTAAGGGGTTTCATATAGAGGAAGAGAGGGAAGGAGGAAAGGAGTAAGGGAGGGGAGGGGGAGAGGGAAAGAGAGAGACTGAGCAAATACTTGGGAGAAAAAGGTGAATCAAACTGACAAATTTATCTTTTTCATTTTTGTTTTAATTAAACGAAATAAACCTAATGAAGGGTATGTGCTCCTGGAGAAAATAAAATTAATGACCTTTTATAAATACAAGAAAAAGTAAATGTATTTTGGGCAGCACTTCAAGTCTCAGCAGAAGGAACTTACAGTTCCTGTTACAAACTGTTCACTCCAGGAGAAAACGCTGGGAGAACTCTTTAGGTTGTTTATTTCTCTTGCTGACCAATGACAGAGAAGTCTATACTTTTGAATGCAGCTGATTGGTTACTGTAAAAGCCCGGCTCTGTGCAAAGACCAATTGAACTGCTGGAGCTCAGATTCTTGGAAATAGTTTCTGGCCAGGAATGTGTGATATTGAGACAGCACCGCACTGGTAAACAAGGACGAGTCTGGGCGGGGAGTGGGGAGGGGGTGCCCAGCCCATGTGATGTAAGGCCCTGTCCCAAGTGCTTGATTTTGAGCCCACTTTTTTTCCAGATGTCCTCTTGAGGTTCGTCTTCCTTCTCCCATACCCCTCAAGTCCTCGGACACCAGTGCCAGGTTGCTGTTCGGTCACTGTGCCTGGCCACTCCACGGGACAAGGGGACAACGGGGCGGGGCCCAAAGTTCTTGATCTGAGCAGATTGGCACAGCCCCAAGTTCAGGACGAGACTCCCAAGTCTCAGTGACTCCTCCCCCCATTTGAGTTGGGGTGGAGGGGGAGCGTACTGGGAGACTTAAAACCACCGAAGGCAGCTGTGGTAGTAAGATGCGGACTTGAGTCTGCAGCCACTCGCTACTGCCCGGTCTCATAGCCTGACTCCTTCACCTCGAAGAACTTCATCCTAGGCTGGGGTGCCCGAGCCCGCCAGCACAGCTACCGTCCCTGCCTCTTCACTGGCCCCAGCTTCTGCTCTTTGCAGCCTTGCCTCTCAAACCATCTCCGGACTCCTGCCAGGTCCGGAGGGCTTCAAGATGAAAGCGGCCCGCTTCATGTTGCGGAGCGCCGGCTCAATGAGCAGTGCCAGCCTGGTTCCCCGAGAGGTCGAGCATTTCTCGCGCTACAGCCCATCGCCGTTGTCCATGAAGCAGCTGCTGGACTTTGGTGAGCCGAGGCCTAGGGGAGCTGGGGTTGGAGAACTGACTTAACTTTCATCCTTGTTGCCGGGAAGTTGGGGCTCCTTGCTAAAACAACTGGGGTGGGTTCCCTCTGATGCTGAAACCTGGGTATGAATGCCAATACACCTTTCCTTTTCCTAGATTTGCCTTCTTTCTGACATTGTGTCTACAGGTCAAGTCCACAGGCAGCCCCGTGGATGCTGGATGATTTGAGTTCATCTTTCTTCTTTCTGTCCAAAACTTTCAGGCAAAATACTTTTTGCTTTCAGTCACCATTTGACAACAACGTAGAAACTTTCTCCTCTTCCTAGCATAGCACTTCCCAATATAAAGTAGCCTCAAACTGAGATTTTAGCCACCTTCCACCTTTCTGCAGGGTAGTTCTCTCTGCTTTCCTAACTTTTACTGTCTCTTTACCCATTATAATTTTCCATGGAGTTGCATGCCTGCTAAATTTTTTTTTTTTTTTCAGTTTTTCGCAGTAATCTTATAGGAAGAGTTTGAAGGGTTCAAATGATATGATTTATTGCTAGTCTGAAAACATCACATATCCCATCCCAAGGTCTTATTCCCCCACCCCAATTTAATGTCTAGACTCTGCAGTATGTTGCCCCATGGTGTTGTTGTGTGACTGAATCTTGTGACTGAATCTTGTATACTTTTAGGAATAATAAGTCAATATTCTGACTTCTTGGCAATGAATCGTTTTCAAAAGGAGGAAACCACAATTCTCCTATATTGGTAACTCTTTAAAAAAGAAAGTAAAAGACATTGAATATACCTGCTCCTGAATTATCTCTAAATAGTAACCCAACTGAGAATGAAATACAATTTTATAATATATGTGTATGTTCAATATTGGATAGTTAATGCTATTCAGATAGATCATTTAGACATTTTCCCCAAAACTAAATATATGTAATTTATTACAGGTTCGGAAAATGCATGTGAAAGAACTTCTTTTGCATTTTTGCGACAAGAATTGCCTGTGAGGCTAGCTAATATCCTGAAGGAAATTGATATCCTCCCTGATCGATTAGTAAATACCTCTTCAGTACAGTTAGTTAAAAGCTGGTAAGTAGTAAACCATTCCCAGACTCTCATTTTATGACAGTTAACAAGTAACAATTTTTATAATTAAGACAGTTATCTGAGTGTCAATTTTCATAATGTATTAATTTCACAATTGAAAAACTGGTGGTCTGAACAATAACTGCTTTCGAAAGGTGTAAATAATTTGTATTAATTAGGATTATCAAGAGGGCAGTTATAAAGCCCTAAACAGATACTTTTACCCTGAAAAAGTAGATACTTTCACAATGTAATTTCTACTTCTAGAAATACAAAAATTCACAATTGCAATTTTAGTTTTGTATTTCAGGCAATAAAAGACAGTTTATTATTGCAAAATGAATCCTATCCTAGAAGGAGATACAAGTAACTGCTATTTAGAGAGAAACTAATCTTGTTACTTACAAACCAGACTCTGGGTTCAAATCCTGCCTCTGCCACTTCTTGAGTTGTAAAATGCTTGGCGAGGCTCCGAAATTCTCTCTATTTCCATTATCCCATCTGTTATTGAAAAGAATAAAGTACATACCTCAAAGAGATACTTGAGTATAACTAAAGTACCCCCATAAAAAAGCACTTAGAATAGTACCTGGCACACAGCTCATATCAGTGTCAAGAATTACTGTCTCATTTTACAAATAAGGATATGGAGGCTTAGAGAGTGTAAATGATCCAGAGGAGACTGTCAGGGAACAGACATACCTATTTGTTCTTTGATTCAAGAAAAATAGCTATTATATACCAATTAAGCAATTAAAATATGAAGCACTTTCAATGCATAGTATTTACTGCTGCTTTTAGGACTTCTACTCCCCTATGAAAGAACACAGTAGGAGAGTATATGAAATCTTCCTTAAAGTTTTTTCTAAATGTTTTTGCAATATTTAATGAAAATATTTGCCAGACAAAACAAAAAAGTGAATACTCACCTGGAATTGTTAAACAAAAATACATTTTAAGTTAGAAAAGAAGATGTAGGCATATATTTTTAAACATACCCAGGAGGAAAGTTTTAATTTTAAACATAATTTTTTACTTGATCCTTTCAAAACTTTTGAAAAGCATTCTATTTTCAGCCATCTATATCTGACTATTCTATTTTAAAATTTAAAGGACACCTGTTGCTTTACAGGTATATACAGAGCCTGATGGATTTGGTGGAATTCCATGAGAAAAACCCAGAAGACCAGAAAGCATTATCGGAGTAAGAGCTATGCACTAGGATACATGTCTGAAACTATGTCCAGACCTACTCCTAAAATTTTTTTAGACCGAAAATAAAGGAACTCCAAAAATGAATGATAAATAGCAGTTCCCTTACAGATGACAGATTTTGACTTGCTGGTTTTTTTAGAAGTGATAAATATGAGGAGGGGAGAAAGACGCTTCTCTAAAAAAGGAAATCTGTTTTTACTGTGAATTTAGTAAGATTAGTAGATTTAAAGGGAGACTTATAACTACACAGTATTAATGTATGTCACTGTCATTGGGGATTAAACATTTTCTTTCAAAGTAACTGACAGTCTTCAGCTATGATAATGAGAAGAGTCATCTCTAACTGTACAAATTTTGAAGGCTCCTGTTACAGTGGTATTTTAGAGTCATCTTCAATTTTTTTTTTAAAAAAAGAAGACCTAATGAACAGCTAGAATAAATACACCAGTCACAGAACTGGTATTTTTCACAGGTACACTAGAAGCAAAATAAATATGTTTATGCAACTGTCTCCTTCAGAGTAGTAAAAATCTACAGTGAGAGCTTTAATAAATCTTCATTCAAATATTTTACTATTTGATTTGTTTGGATGGTACTTTAAAGATGCTTTAGTCTTCTTTGAAGTTTTCTAGGGAATATAAGCAAAATGGAACTTAACTGAAACTTCACTAACTGTAAATGTTTTGGTTTAGCTTTGTAGATACCCTCATCAAAGTTCGAAACAGGCACTATAATGTAGTTCCTACAATGGCCCAAGGAATCATAGAGTATAAAGATGGCTGTACATTTGATCCAGTCACCAACCAAAATCTTCAGTATTTCTTGGATCGATTTTACATGAACCGTATTTCCACACGGATGCTGATGAACCAGCACAGTAAGTTAGCTCATAATGACCATGATACACAGAGATTGGTGTAATATACAGAATGATGTAGAATATAAGCCAGACTCTCACTAGATGTTCCACCAGAAGATGGGTCACAGTCTTTCTCAGTGTTAGTCCTAATCATGATTGTCCTGATTTTTAATGATAATATTTTTTTTTGTTTTTTTTCAACAGTTCTTATATTTAGTGACTCAAAGACAGGAAATCCAAGCCACATTGGAAGCATTGATCCAAACTGTGATGTGGTAGCAGTGGTTCAAGGTATTTACAGATTTCTATTTTTCCCTTACTGAAAATCAGTATTTCATGATTGACATATCTAGAATTGAGGTGACTGTGAATTAATCTATATTTAGAGAAGTCCATTCATGTTTTATAAATGCTGACATGAAGGTCTTTTGTAATTGAGAGTCAGGAGTTTAAACATTTATTAAATATAAAAAATTCCAAACACCAGTGGCTAGTGAGCAAAATTCCTGCATATTGTATTTAACCTCTGAGATGTGCATATCCATATTGCTATAGCTATAACTTAAACACTGGCTTGATTTTCTTCAATCAAATAATAAAAAGATTACATACATTAAAAACTTGTATTCTAGTTACTATTTTAGATTAAGTATAGTATACACACTGAAGATCACATGAAATTTTACTTGGCATAATTTCATTTCATCATTATGAAAAATATCTTCTATTCTAGATGCCTTTGACTGCTCAAAGATGCTTTGTGATCAGTATTATTTAACATCTCCAGAGTTAAAGCTCACACAAGTGAATGGTAAGCTATGCATAAAATATACTTTAATCTGTGGAAAATTCAGTGTTCTTCCAATAAGATTACTTCTTGTTGATATAAAGCAACTCCTGTGTTCCATTTTCTCCATGAACTTGCTTAGAATTTGCACACACCTATTTTTTTTTTTAATCCAAGGTCTCCTTATCTCAAATGGAAAGCTGGAGTTGAGCATATTCTTCATAAAGAAGAAAAAGTGAACAAATAACTTGGGATTTAGAGTAGTAATTTAGTTCCAGTAACTTTGATCAAGGAAAGATGACTTTATATAATTTGAGATAAAGAGATGTCAGAGTAGGGGAAACACTTGGATTAGAGATATCCTCTTAAAAAGGTTACTCATAAGACCTAAGTAGGGGGAAATATTTTAAATAGCACTATAAGAAATAAGCCAGTCATGGAAGGACAAATAGTGCATGATTTCACTTATGTGAAGTAATCAATAGTCAAATTAATACTAGAGAGTGGAATAGTGAGTACTAGGGATAGCGGAAGGAAGAGGGAAGTTGATATTTAAGGGGTATAAATTATGCAAGATAATTAAATTTAAGTTATCTGCTATACACTATCATGCCTTTAGTGAATAATAGCATGTTATACTCTTAAAAACTTCTTAAGAGGGTAGATAGCATGCTAAATGTTCTTACCAAAATGCCTTTAATTGCACTAGAAGCATACACCATTGTTTAGGAAGCAGAACATACTTCAGAAGCTTCAAACTCTAGAGGACCTAAAAAGATAAGGTCTTCTCTGGTCTACTGAAGTGATTATAGGATAATTACAAGGTATTCTTTTTAATTTAGCACATAGTAGCTTCACAAAACAAGACTCTCTGAAGGAATGGCCTCCTCATTTCCATTCAAAGTATACACTTTTTCCAAGTAATAGCTATACAGGAATCATGTTTGTTGGTTGTGACAGTTAAAGTCAGTTTGCTCAAATTAAGAGAAACCATGGATTGTGGATATACAAACCATGGATTGTGGATATACAAATGTAAGTGATTGCTAAACTAAAAAGAATATCACAAATAAAGGCTGAAAAATCTCTCTAAGCATTAACAGTATTGTTGCATAATACTAGTAGACAAACTGCTTGAACTGTTTGATAAAATAAAGAAGGAATTGTGACAGACCTTGTGTTTTCTGATTCACACTGTGCCAAGACCTGGCACACCAAAGAATAATCCTTTCTTTTTCTTTCCTATTCTGCAGTTTCTGTTTCTGTTTTCTTTAGCTTCAAAGAAATGTAAGCGGTAGTAACCTATAAATTTAATGTTTGGGTGACACAAAAACCAAGAACAACCAGATTGTTATTTTACCATACATTAAAAATATGAAAATCATAGCTAACAGTAGTGCTAATGTTGTACTATAGACCCTCATTTTTCCTTCTTTCTTAAAAAGGAATATTACATTATATTATTTTAATTTTACTATGCAAGTTTTGAAAATAAAATAATTTATTTAATCTAAGTTAGGGCACCATTATTGCATACTTCATCTGACTATATCTATTTGTGAAGAAATGCAAAAAATTAATCATAGAGCCCTAGGTAGCAATCATAATAGCACTTTGAAAATAAGCCAGTTGTATTTACTGTTTAAAAGGAAATGTTCTTACTATGATTTTGGCATAAGGAGGATGTGGAGTATTCTAATCTTTTAAGTCTAAAATATTAATCAGAGAGATATGGAGTTTTATTTTACTGTATGTATATCAATTCAAAATAAGTTAATTTTTTTCTAGGAAAATTTCCTGGCCAACCAATTCACATTGTGTATGTTCCTTCTCACCTTCATCATATGCTCTTTGAACTATTCAAGGTATGACTCCACAATAATTGCAATTTTTTTCTTTAAACAGATGTTCACTAGTTATCTTTTTATTTCCTTTATCATTCCCCACTGAACAAGAGCCTCACTGTCTTTTCCCAAGAATACTTCTGTGTTAGTAAGAGAAAGAAACTTCAGTTAATGTTTGACAGGGTACATGCAGTTCTTTGTAGTATCCACATGTATTTGAGAATACACAGTATGACTCATGATGTCTCAGTGCTCCCGTTCCCATTATATTTTCAGGTATCTAACAAAGCACTAGTCACTCATGCTTTCCTTAAGGAAGATCATGAGGTGAATGCTTCAGTGACTGAGGCCTTTTACCCCCACTGCCACATACAGGTCAAACTCCAAATCCAAAGTTTCAAGTTCAGAATTACTGTAGGTGTCAGGGCTTCAAACTGAATTTAAAATATGATCAAGAGAACAGTCAATTCCTTCAACTATCTACTTGAATGTGCATATGAATCACCTGGGGATTGTGTTAATATTCAAATTCCGATTCTTTGGGTCTGGGATGGAGACTGAGATTCTCAGTTTCTAATAAGGTATAACAGCAATGCTGCTGGCCCACAGCCCGCACTCTTCACTGCCAACCTGTAGGACATTGCTTCTCAAACTTTAGGGTACATTAGAATGACCTGAAGAGCTTGTTAAAACACAGTCTTAGACTGCATCCCAGAGATTTTAATTAGGTAGGTCTGCAAATACACAATTCTAGTAAGCTTTCAGAACTTGATGTAGCTGAACTAGGATAGCCCGGTGCTAAATCAAGTCCTTGCATGAGTTCCAAGACCAAACTAAAACTCTGAACTTAACACCAAATGACAGAAACTCACCTGAAGCTTTGCAGTGCTTTCCAAGAGTTCCATAAAGTATAGAGAAGTCTTAAAATAGTGAACTCTGCCCGATTCTGTTCTCAAGTTATTCTTATATTAGTACAATGAAGTACTGATTGTGCCTCAAACATATTCTATTTTACTTCAGCCAATGATTACAACTTAATATTCTATAGAAACCAGAAAGCAGATAACCTACTAGAAGCTTAGAGGGAAAAATGGGTGAAATAAATCAAGACTTTATCTGTATAAAATTCCTTTAGTTATCTAAAAACTTGTTTTGGTTTCTGTCTGTCAAAGGACAAGAGTACTTTTTTGTTGATGTGATTTATTTTTAAATTGAATGGACCAACTCATAGAGTTATTTTGCCATCATTGTTAAAAGTTAAGATGCTAATCAAATGTAAATTGAAATTTAATTTAGAATTATTTACTATCCTTTTAAATAGTAGCAACCTTCTCCCAGCAAATTTTATAAAAGCCAATAAATTGGTTCAATGATTCACTGTTCATTTATTATGTAATAGTCTTTGGTGCTTGGATGTAAAATGTAATGGAAAGACAGAAAAGAAAGAGCCAGGAAATGGACTATAAAAACCAATTTCTACATTTAAATTAAGCTTACAAATAAGAACTTGACAGCTAGCAGAATTGTTTTTCCATTAGACATTACTCCCAGGAGCTATATTGAACAGTAAATGAATATTTTTCATTATACATCCTGCATGACACATCCATAAATGGCTATTTACAAAGCTGTTTTACTACTAACTTAAAAAAAAGTAGGAACTTTGAATTACCTTCTGTACTTTTATTCTAAACATAAAAAAAAATTATTTCTTGTCCCTCATTCTTCTGCCATTGAATTCCTTCTGGCTTTGCTTTCTGTAGAATGCGATGAGAGCAACAGTTGAGTGCCAGGAAAACAGTTCTTCCCTCACACCAGTTGAGGTGATTGTTGTCTTGGGAAAAGAAGACCTTACAATTAAGGTAATCATTTTCTGTTTTTCTTTGAGGTCTCTCTTGAGAGAATTTTGAGACGTTAATAATAAAGTTCTATTTGAGCAATAGATCCAAGTTATATATATAGTAGACAACACAGAAATGAAGGAAGCCATTTTTCTACAGACACATGCGCTTCATTTCAAACACTGACGACATGTTTGTTTGTTTATTTAAGATTTCAGACCGAGGAGGTGGCGTCCCTCTGAGAATCACTGACCGCCTCTTTAGTTACACATACTCCACGGCCCCAACTCCTGTGATGGATAATTCCCGGAATGCTCCTTTGGTAAGAACAATTATATGGCTACATTCATCCCAGGCACCTCCGTACAAAATGTAGGTCAAGGATTATAAGGCAGTATTTAGGCAACTTCATCAATTTAGTCAGGCATGGGGGATATGAAAGAATGATAAGATAAACTAAAAATGGTGAAATAATTCTACAAAGTATTCTCTGATTGGAAATAGAAGATATTTATCAGGATCTAGGACAAAGGTATCAGCGGGTATTATCCAATAATTAGGTACTACCCAATAACCCCTTCCTACATTTTTTATTCTAATCATCGTGTCCATCTCTTTACCAATAACTGATCTTACCTCTCTAGGCTGGATTTGGCTATGGCTTGCCAATTTCTCGTCTCTATGCCAAGTACTTCCAAGGAGATCTGAATCTCTACTCTTTGTCGGGATATGGAACAGATGCTATCATCTACTTAAAGGTAACCTATGAATTCAATAGAAAAAAACTATACTTCTGAAAAGATTGCTTCTTTTACAGCTCTGAGTTCCACTGTACACAAAAAATTCCCCAAACTAAGCTAAAGCAATTAATGATCACGTTATTCTGCTTTCCGTTTGGGTTTGTGTAAATAGTCCGCTTAATATTTACTGTGGTGACTCACCAAAAAGGAAGGAGGAGCAGGCAACCTGTCTCAAGTGAAGCAAAAATTTTTCCCAAGAAACATATTAGTTTCAGAGTGAGGACAGAGTCATGTGAATTTTTAAAGGCAATTCCTTTCATCATCTGTGAGAAGATGAAAACTTTTGTTTTACTAAAATTTGCAGGAAGTGTATACTAATAATATTCCATCCTAGAAAAAAATAGATAACTGGTATCAAAATACTCAAGACATTAAGCTGACTTCATTAGAAATCCAGAGATAGGCGAGCTTTCAGTGGGATGCCAGCCTTTTCCTGTTTAAACTTTAAAACTTGGTACCTGTTTTTCTCCTATTTCTGTAGTCTCAGTTTAAGTCACTCTCCTGATTCTATTAACCACTTGCCAACTATTTCAACTGAAAATATATTTACCAACATTAGCAACTAAAACATTAGGCTGCTAAGCTCATTTTGTGCAAGGGACTTCTAAGTTTCTCCCAGAAGAAAGCCTCCTATGAAAACTTTCCTAAGCTGAAATGGAGTAAACTGTAGTGGTGACCATTGATTTACATAGACACATTTTTTAATTTCCAGACCCCAAAAATAAACTGCTAAATTATATCAAATAAGAAACACATAAATCTAAAATAATGCCAATGTCTAATAAAAGTAGGAATGATACAATTACAGATATTACATACTATCTCTGTATATCTCTATATCTAATATCTAATACTATGTATCTATATATAATATCTCTGTATCTAATATCTCTATGTATAGTCCATATAAAGTAGAAATAATATATGTAGAGGATAGTTTCACTTAGCATAATCAGGAAGACAGCGAGCACACTAGAGGACTGAGAGGTGGTAATAATGGGGTGTCAGGATGAGTCTTCAGAGGTTGGAATGGTGGGAGGTACTGGAGACTGGGGTGTAGAAGAGATTGGAAGAGGTTCATTGACTCACATCACATCATCATGTGAATCCATTGGGGCTGGTGGGTCACTCACATCTACACCACCTTTGATGTCTGCCAGCCTTCATGTCAAAGGTTGAGGTTCACCTGTCTGTTGTGGCTGATATGGAGGCTTACCTGCTGAGCTTCCTACATTCTATCATACAATTCCTTGTAGGCACTCAAAAACATTCTGCAAACCTGCCCTAAATATGTACCTCCTTTCAAAATTAAAGTCATGCTTTTTTGCAATCGTTGCAGCAATGTAAAGCATGAGAAAAATATTGCATTGCACAAGTGCTTCACATTCATTTCCTGTATGACTTCACTTCCCAGAAGGTCACTATTGTGTTGGTTCTGATTACGTACAGTTTTATACCAAGTGTAACATGCTTAGCAACTTTTTTAGGCTTTTCTGATACCTCAGGACACACCTTACTAAGGAATGCATATAAGGTCCGATCAAAGAGAAATTGAGATACAACAAAGACACAATTCAAGGCTAAGGCACTGGATGCTGAGATGTTTGGTGTAGCTCTTGGGAAGGAGTGTGGTGGCCACAGGTGCCGTGAGGGAGAGTGTGCTCCCTCTGATACAGCCGCTGCAAAGAAATGCTGAGTGTTATTTTCATTTTTCTCTTTTTGTTGTAAAAGCAAAAATCCTCTTTAGGTTTCTTTTGCTTAACAAAAACAGTTACTGATGTAGGTCTTTTATAAAAGCAAAGTAGTATAACGTGAACTTTCAAAGAACAGTTTATCTGTATTTGCAAACAATTTTTGATCATCGGGAATATTTAATGTATTCATTTCTTAAATGAACAAACGTGTTCAAAGAATTAGAAGCTTTTTAGTATGTTAATAGTTAGGACTTTTAGTTTATCACAGATACAAAGGTTTTGCCTGGAACGAATAGTTTTATCTATTCAACTCTATTTTCACCACATTAGCAAAATGTAGACAAGAGACATAGCTAAATACTGAATACAGATTGTTCTCTAATTTACATTTGTATTTACTATTGTAGCCCCTATAGAGTAGAATAGTTATTTTCCTATTTTTTGTTTTGTTTTGTTTTTTGCAGTCTCTAGCATACTCTGGGCTCTGGTGTGCTCTGATTACCAAATCCATTAAAAGAATGTATTTAATTGTTTGAATACTTACCTCTGAATTTATTTTGAATAAACACTTCGGTAACAATTAGGCTGAATAATTTCCTTGCTTTGATGTTTCTCTCCCTCTTCTTTCAGGCTTTATCTTCTGAGTCTATAGAAAAACTCCCAGTCTTTAACAAGTCAGCCTTCAAACATTATCAGATGAGCAGTGAGGCTGATGACTGGTGTATTCCAAGCAAGGAACCAAGGAACCTGTCAAAGGAAAAAGTGGCTATGTGAAAAAGGACTCTCAGAACACATTAAGGGATCAAAATGAGTTTACGCTGGTGCTGTTTCCTGAATGTTTGCCTGTGAACTTGGGTCCTCAAAAACCAACAATGGCACCAAAAATTCCTCGCTGAGAACACCAGGGCAAAACAGAATGGAGCTTCTTTTTGCCATCCAGGAGAATACAGTGTGGTACGACAGGAATTAATAGACGGCCAACTCTTTAGTCTTTTAACTCATAATGATGCATGAGTTTGTAGCAAATTCTGAAGAATTAAGCCTCAGTTTTCCATCTCTGTCTCAACAAGAATGGGAAAGGGAATAAAGTAAAGGTAAAGGCCAGCCATTTCAATAGACTGGTATTTTAGACTTCTGGTTGCTGTCATAAGATTTGTTGAAGACCAAGCCTCACTATACCAATATTTTCTCATCACTTCAAAGGATTGGGACTTTGTGTAGGCCATGTGATTAGAAATATAACTATACATTTCAGATATGTCTGTGATCTGGGGAGGAAAAGCTGGTGACTAAAATAGCATTCACTTTGAATGAGAAAGAATAAGTCAAAATATGTTATTCAAAGTTGCAGCCAAGGCATTGGGCCTATGTGAAAACTCAGAAGAAAATGTGTTCTGATAAAGATAGTCCCTTTATTATGCTGCTTTTCTTGTTCATACTTCACATAAGTGAAGACATTACTAGGTGGATAGTCTTGGATGAATTTTAAAAATATACACTGAATTCAGGATATTGGAAGTTGGAAGGAGAGAAGACTTTCCAAATGATAGCAAAAACATCTCTAACCTTTCTTTGTTATAAATTAAATAGTAGGTCAGAATACTAATGCTAAGAAAAGAAAGCATGCCTTCAGAACACAACTTGGTAGGGAGTACTGTTCTCTATCCTGCAGTGGTGGTAATCCAAAGGCATCCATTATCTAGGTTTAAAAAGATATTTTTTTTAATACATTTAATAATATGCTGTAAACTCCACCATTAACCTGTGCTTTAAAAATTTCCTAGTATCAAAATGGTATCAAGAATATTAGACATCAAATACTTCTTGGATTATTTTCTAACAAATAACCTGGGAATAAGAGGTTTTCATGGCAGGATGCTTTATTTGTGAATCACTGAGATTCAGAACCAATAAATAAAAGCTGTAATGCATATGGAAATCTGGGGATTTAAATATACAGGTTGATAAGCCAGTTTAACAGATTTATCCTAGAGAAGGAAAAGAAGGGAGAAAGGAAGGAAAGAAAGTAGGAAGAAAGGAAGGAAGGAGGAAAACTGAAGGCAGGCATCTTGCATATTTTCCACAAACTATTTTAAGAAATGATCCATATTTTCATGGATAGATTATTGCAAGAGAATGAACTGATGTCTTTCAAAATAGTGTGGCTTCTTTAAATGACTCACTCATAGTCTAAGTCTTTTATGACATCATAAACTCGTGTGTGTCAAATTGATACTTATACCAGACATAGAAAAAAAACTAGAATTTTTTCATTGTAAAATAATCAGTACTGTTATATATTGATTAACATGCGTATTTAATTTTATGGCCTAGTGTTGTGGTACTTCTGGTAGTGGCCTTAGATCCCTCAAACTACTTGTAGAATTCAGATGCTATCGTCGGGAGTCCTGAACAGTGACTTTCATTGATTGTACAAGAATATTTGCAAAATGTTTTTTGACTTTTCCATTTTTACTGAAATTTAAAGTTTTACGTGTAAATAGTTGTATTTACCAAAGATTTAAAACATCTTATTAACTAACCCAAACACTGTGAACCGTTATAAAACACTAGAGAAAAAGAAATGTAAGTTTCTCAGTCACATCAACTGTTTATAAGTAAGAAATAGTCTATATTGGTATTTGTGAAATCTATAGAGGAGCTTTAGGATTCTTGTGGATGGATACTGAATATTCAGGTTCACACTCAAATTTTTAATGTATACATTGTGTTTTTGTCTCTAGGCCTATACAGAAAAATGTGACAATTTTTATAATAAATATTTTTATTATAATAATGTTAGCATTTCTTAATGTTATTTCCTCAAATTAATGGCAGAGTACTAAGACAAATTAGAGGTAAAAGTTTTCTTGACATGACATTCAAGTCTAATTTATCTTAAATCTTAATTTTTAAACAAAAGATAAATATTTTATAGCACTTCCAACATTTCTGATTGTCTTTTGCTTTTTTGTGTATGTCCCAATAACACATAATGCAATGTGTCTTTATGTGCATGTGTTCAATAATCGTTTTTGCAATGCATGTTATTTTTTGGTATAAAGTTTCAGTGTCTATATTTATAGAACCCATACAGTAAAGTACCCAAATAATTATTTAGATAATCTAAATTTTCAACACAATTCCTGGATTAAATATCTGACTATTAATAATGTTGAAGTAGGATAAACATTGCTAAATTAAATGGTAACATGTTTTATTTTTGCTATCTTCACACAGTCTTTATTAATTTAATCCTACTTTAGAAAATACCTCTTGTCAATCTTCAAAATGTCTTTATTTGGCAAAGTTTTTCAAGTGAGAGGGTGGGAGGGAGAGATTAGAATAAAAGAAAATTTGTGGAATGGGTTTGACGTAAGTAAGTTCTAAAAATTTGTCAGAATAAAATCATATTTGAATCAAAAATGACATCAGCCTAAGGCATTAGACTCTAAAGAACCTATCCTGAAGTCATCAATGACTTCATTAAAGACACTCTTTTTGCCCAGTTACCTTTCTCACTTCTGTAGGGTTCATACTGCACTATGTGCCTAAAGAAAGCACATGTGCACGTGTGTGTGGACACACATGCACATATATCTATAAGCACACAAAGAGTATTTAGCTGTACAGTTTCCTTGGATTAAATTGCTTGGGAGGGGAGTTAGTGTACTCCACAGAATTAAAACCTTCCCTCACATTTCCATACAACTCGCAAGAGATCAAGTCCCACAAGTCTCCATGTATGCATACCTACATGTTTTTGACTCAGTGTGTCTATCCCCAAAAGAGACTAATTTTCAAGTTCAAGAAAGTGGGCCAAATTTTCCTTAAAACTATATGCCATTTTTTCCAAATTTCAAATTTGACAAGGCATTCTAAGAGAATTTGATCTTGACTATAAAGACATGTGCAAAGAGGAAGAGACCATTGAGAACTACTAGCTTGGCCATTGACCATGATCATATTTTTTCTCCTACTGTATTTTCAGGTACTACCCCTAGACTGCAGCACTACAAATGTACAAGGACTCTCCATGTCCCTTTAATCTGCCCTGGTGAAAGAACTGAAGGATTCATAATCTCACAGGAGCTTTTGTAAACCCCACAACCACTTAGAACAGCAAGGTTATATCTCCATTAGCATTCTATCCATACATCCTCCCACCCTTTAAAACATTTTTTTCACTTTTTATATTATAGTTGTTAAGTACTCAATAAACATACACTTGATAAATATACGAATAAACACATGAGCAAACTTTTGTCTATAGATCAGCATTCCTGTATTCAAGTGCAGATTGGAAGTCTGTGTTAAAGACAGACATAAAATATTTAAGATTTTATGCTTTGTGTGATATTCAAGAAGATTTTCAACATTGCAGACACTCAAATATTTTTCCAAACCAATTAAATTATAGAGTGTCTTTGTTTTTTGTTACTCTCCATTGGTGGTCTTTCACCATTAGAAATCATCAAATATTTCAAAAGAAAGTAAATAATGGGTCAAGTTATTGCTACTAAAGACATTTCTTGAAAAAACAGGTGTTTCAGATTTTATGGCTATTCTCCCTTCTTCCGCACCTTAGGCTCAGATGAAAACATACTAACATCCATATTTCATAGCCCCTTAACGGAAATGAGCATTTATCTTTTAATGAGATTTTTCAGTTCTTACTCAAGTGCAAATAAACATTAAAAGTCATTCAGAACCAAGAAAAACATCAATGGCCTTGAAAACATGTTGAATCTATTAAATGACGTGAAATGATGTGAATGCTTAGTGATAAATCTAGCATAATAAAGTTCATCAACATATTATGAGACATCATTTTCATGTTTACTGCTACCATTTAATGTAATGAAAACAACAGAGAACTGATTGTCAAAGCACTATAACTAGAAAATATCACTGTTTCTATAAATGTAAGAAGATGCGTTAATATTTAAGACAATCTATTGACTGGCAGTCTTGAGTGTTTATCAATTCCATTAAAACTATGCCTTTTATTGTGCTATTAGTCCCCAAATATAGTCTGATATTGGCGGAATTACATTTAACTCAAACCGACTTAATTCATTTTTAAAGATATTAAATTTGCTTGAAACTCTAAATTTGTAAACTAAAGTCTTTTTTTAAATTACTGAAAACAAAAATAAAAACTATATTGTATTCTTAGGCAATTCTCTTTACCTATTAAAGAATGTTCTCATTCTGAGAAGTATCCATCCTTATTTTCATATGGATACAGATATAGTATACACAGACAAATTAACTTAAAATTTTTATTTTACACTTAAAACTAGATCTTCTGCCCTCAAGAAATCTGTTGAAGTTAGGCAAACATGTGAGCAGATAAGTCATGACCAAAGTGTTTTCTTAATTTTTAATAGTTTTATTATTTCTGTTGCTTACATTGCTGCTCATTTTCAGGTATTGAAATGGCACCTCAGTCTGTGTGTATTTCACACCACACCCACCACCAGAGTTCTAATGCTTTTTACCACCAGCTTCTTCCCATCCTCCCTCCCTCTCCGCTCCACTCCCCTGGTAGCTACAGTCCTGCATTCTGTGAATTTTGAGATTTTTCTTCTTTTGTTTCTTTCTATTCCACATGAGTGAAACTATTCTGTACATCTCTCTCTCCCTC